>CP137674.1:19629350-19665787 GCA_037976565.1 Mesocentrotus franciscanus | reverse complement strand
GAACTCAAGTAACAATGAAGTGTAATTAATATATAGAGAGGGGTATAGGGCTTTAATTAATTCGCCGCTAATTCCCATTTGCTTTAAATTTGCTGAAACTCACATAAAATGTAGATTATTATATACCTCGTCGATTACGGGGTGCACAAATCGTAGCAGCCGGCATTTAAAGGTCTAATTTGAGTGAATATCGACCAATGTCCAGAACAAACCTGAACTCAAGTAACCATAGCGTGTGGTATATAGGGGGTATAGGGCTTTAATTAATTCGCCGCTAATTCCCATTTGCTTTAAATTTGCTGAAACTCACATAAAATGTAGATTATTATATACTTCGTCGAATACAGGGTGCACAAATCGTAGCAGCCGGCATTTAAAAGGTCTAATTTGAGTGAATATCGACCAATGTCCAGAAGACACCACGTGCGGCTGAAATAGCTCATAACGTGTAGGGTAAGCTTTCGGCCTTTAATTAATTCGCCGCTAATTCCCATTTGCTTTAAATTTGCTGAAACTCACATAAAATGTAGATAATTATATACTTCGTCGAATACAGGGTGCACAAATCGTAGCAGCCGGCATTTAAAGGGTCTAATTTGAGTGAATATCGACCAATGTCCAGAACAAACCTGAACTCAAGTAACAATGAAGTGTAATTAATATAGAGGGTATAGGGCTTTAATTAATTCGCCGCTAATTCCCATTTGCTTTAAATTTGCTGAAACTCACATAAAATGTAGATTATTATATACCTCGTCGATTACGGGGTGCACAAATCGTAGCAGCCGGCATTTAAAAGGTCTAATTTGAGTGAATATCGACCAATGTCCAGAACAAACCTGAACTCAAGTAACAATAGCGTGTGGTATATAGGGGTATAGGGCTTTAATTAATTCGCCGCTAATTCCCATTTGCTTTAAATTTGCTGAAACTCACATAAAATGTAGATTATTATATACCTCGTCGAATACGGGTGCACAAATCGTAGCAGCCGGCATTTAAAGGTCTAATTTGAGTGAATATCGACCAATGTCCAGAAGACACCACGTGCGGCTGAAATAGCTCATAACGTGTAGGGTAAGAAGAAGCTTTCGGCCTTTAATTAATTCGCCGCTAATTCCCATTTGCTTTAAATTTGCTGAAACTCACATAAAATGTAGATAATTATATACTTCGTCGAATACAGGGTGCACAAATCGTAGCAGCCGGCATTTAAAGGGTCTAATTTGAGTGAATATCGACCAATGTCCAGAACAAACCTGAACTCAAGTAACAATGACGTGTAATAATATATAGGGGGTATAGGGCTTTAATTAATTCGCCGCTAATTCCCATTTGCTTTAAATTTGCTGAAACTCACATAAAATGTAGATTATTATATACCTCGTCGATTACGGGGTGCACAAATCGTAGCAGCCGGCATTTAAAGGTCTAATTTGAGTGAATATCGACCAATGTACAGAACAAACCTGAACTCAAGTAACCATAGCGTGTGGTATATAGGGGTATAGGGCTTTAATTAAATCGCCGCTAATTCCCATTTGCTTTAAATTTGCTGAAACTCACATAAAATGTAGATAATTATATACTTCGTCGAATACGGGGTGCACAAATCGTAGCAGCCGGCATTTAAAGGTCTAATTTGAGTGAATATCGACCAATGTCCAGAACAAACCTGAACTCAAGTAACAATGACGTGTAATAATATATAGGGGTATAGGGCTTTAATTAATTCGCCGCTAATTCCCATTTGCTTTAAATTTGCTGAAACTCACATAAAATGTAGATTATTATATACTTCGTCGAATACGGGTGCACAAATCGTAGCAGCCGGCATTTAAAGGTCTAATTTGAGTGAATATCGACCAATGTCCAGAAGACACCACGTGCGGCTGAAATAGCTCATAACGTGTAGGGTAAGAAGAAGCTTTCGGCCTTTAATTAATTCGCCGCTAATTCCCATTTGCTTTAAATTTGCTGAAACTCACATAAAATGTAGATAATTATATACCTCGTCGATTACGGGGTGCACAAATCGTAGCAGCCGGCATTTAAAGGGTCTAATTTGAGTGAATATCGACCAATGTCCAGAACAAACCTGAACTCAAGTAACAATACGTGTGGTATATAGGGGTATAGGGCTTTAATTAATTCGCCGCTAATTCCCATTTGCTTTAAATTTGCTGAAACTCACATAAAATGTAGATTATTATATACTTCGTCGAATACGGGGTGCACAAATCGTAGCAGCCGGCATTTAAAAGGTCTAATTTGAGTGAATATCGACCAATGTCCAGAACAAACCTGAACTCAAGTAACCATAGCGTGTGGTATATAGGGGTATAGGGCTTTAATTAAATCGCCGCTAATTCCCATTTGCTTTAAATTTGCTGAAACTCACATAAAATGTAGATTATTATATACTTCGTCGAATACGGGGTGCACAAATCGTAGCAGCCGGCATTTAAAAGGTCTAATTTGAGTGAATATCGACCAATGTCCAGAAGACACCACGTGCGGCTGAAATAGCTCATAACGTGTAGGGTAAGAAGAAGCTTTCGGCCTTTAATTAATTCGCCGCTAATTCCCATTTGCTTTAAATTTGCTGAAACTCACATAAAATGTAGATTATTATATACCTCGTCGATTACGGGTGCACAAATCGTAGCAGCCGGCATTTAAAAGGTCTAATTTGAGTGAATATAGACCAATGTCCAGAACAAACCTGAACTCAAGTAACCATAGCGTGTGGTATATAGGGGGGGGGTATAGGGCTTTAATTAAATCGCCGCTAATTCCCATTTGCTTTAAATTTGCTGAAACTCACATAAAATGTAGATTATTATATACTTCGTCGAATACGGGGTGCACAAATCGTAGCAGCCGGCATTTAAAAGGTCTAATTTGAGTGAATATCGACCAATGTCCAGAAGACACCACGTGCGGCTGAAATAGCTCATAACGTGTAGGGTAAGAAGAAGCTTTCGGTCTTTAATTAATTCGCCGCTAATTCCCATTTGCTTTAAATTTGCTGAAACTCACATAATATGTAGATAATTATATACTTCGTCGAATACGGGGTGCACAAATCGTAGCAGCCGGCATTTAAAGGGTCTAATTTGAGTGAATATCGACCAATGTCCAGAAGACACCACGTGCGGCTGAAATAGCTCATAACGTGTAGGGTAAGAAGAAGCTTTCGGCCTTTAATTAATTCGCCGCTAATTCCCATTTGCTTTAAATTTGCTGAAACTCACATAAAATGTAGATAATTATATCCTTCGTCGATTACGGGTGCACAAATCGTAGCAGCCGGCATTTAAAGGGTCTAATTTGAGTGAATATCGACCAATGTCCAGAACAAACCTGAACTCAAGTAACAATGACGTGTAATAATATATAGGGGTATAGGGCTTTAATTAATTCGCCGCTAATTCCCATTTGCTTTAAATTTGCTGAAACTCACATAAAATGTAGATAATTATATACTTCGTCGAATACGGGGTGCACAAATCGTAGCAGCCGGCATTTAAAAGGTCTAATTTGCGTGAATGTCGACCAATGTCCATAAAAAACCTGAATTCAAGTAACATTAGCGTGTGGTATATAGGGGGTATAGGGCTTTAATTAAATCGCTGCTAATTCCCATTTGCTTCAAATTTGCTGAAACTCACATAAAATGTAGATAATTATATACTTCGTCGAATACGGGGTGCACTAATCGTAGCAGCCGGCATTTAAAGGGTCTAATTTGAGTGAATATCGACCAATGTCCAGAACAAACCTGAACTCAAGTAACAATGACGTGTAATAATATATAGGGGTATAGGGCTTTAATTAATTCGCCGCTAATTCCCATTTGCTTTTAATTTGCTGAAACTCACATAAAATGTAGATAATTATATACCTCGTCGAATACGGGGTGCACAAATCGTAGCAGCCGGCATTTAAAAGGTCTAATTTGCGTGAATATCGACCAATGTCCAAAAAAAACCTGAACTCAAGTAACATTAGCGTGTGGTATATAGGGGGGTATAGGGCTTTAATTAAATCGCTGCTAATTCCCATTTGCTTTAAATTTGCTGAAACTCACATAAAATGTAGATAATTATATACTTCGTCGAATACGGGTGCACAAATCGTAGCAGCCGGTATTTAAAGGGTCTAATTTGAGTGAATATCGACCAATGTCCAGAACAAACCTGAACTCAAGTAACAATGACGTCTAATAATATATAGAGGGGTATAGGGCTTTAATTAATTCGCCGCTAATTGCCATTAGTTTTAAATTTGCTGAAACTCACACAAAATGTAGATTATCATATACCTCGTCGAATACGGGGTGCACAAATAGTAGTAGCCGGCATTTAAAAGGTCTAATTTGCGCGAATATCGACCAATGTCCACAAACCTGAGCGCAAGTAACCATCAACGGTAGTATATAGGGGGGGGGGTATAGGGCTTGAATTTATTCGCCGCTAATTCCCATTTGCTTTAAATTTGCTGAAACTCACTTTTAATGTACCTTATTATCACATAAAATTTCAACTTCAATGATAATCATTAATATAATGATAATGAGAAGAATTATAATAAATTTTGAAATTTTGCTATTTTGGACCATTCTTATGCATATTTATCACGTTGATGTTTTGAAAATTTGAATGGGTTTCGATTGAATTGTTTAAAAACTCCTTTTATCCCTCTAAATTCTCAAAATAGTAAATATTTGTTATCTCTTCGAATTCAATGAGAAAAACAACGACTAGACCAAAGACTACTCCTCTCCGTGTCTGCTTGCGGAGACTACGATCGGCAGGCAAACGGAGAACGGAGTGCGTTCATATTGTTCAACGTAGTGGCCCAATGCGTTATCGATATCAGTTTGGCTGCTGAGTTTGGGCGCTAGCTTCCGCTTGGTCAGAAACTTGCACGTACTGCCACGCCACCTTGCTTCCGAGTTCGATTCAGTGATTGATCTTACTAAATTCATCTTTCTTCAGTTGCAGTAGATTTAGATTTAAGTCTGTCGACGACATGCTGTCTTTGTAAACCTGATCAGACTGAAATGAAACAAGGTTAGTCTATTTCCTTGTACTTATTTTGTTGGCTTGTTACAATGTGACTTTGTCAGTATTAAGTTTGCGAGTTATAATATGATGCACACCAGCAACACTAGTGGTTATATGCTAAATTGCCAATGCGTATTATGGGCATGGGGTAGGGTATCCAGACAATTAAAAACATAAAGCCACCACTTTTGCCTTTGGATTTAACGAAATGTATGCATTAAATAATACCAACCCTCCATTCATTGTTTATAATATTTTATAACATATGTCTTAAAATATCTATGAAATGTTGCGTTTAACTTTAAACTTCTTCAAATTACCGTTTTGAATCAACTGTCCAGATACACAACATCCGGACACAGAACGTCTGGCTCTGGGTATACACATTGTAGTTGTAGTTGTTCTTTTATTTGGTTACAGTAATCATTTTGATTATTGATATCACTTGGATGACTAGACCATTTCCTTTAACACATTATATTTTAACAGGTGCTAGGACAATTACCCCCTGGACAATCACCCCCAGAAAATTACCCCCCCCCGAAAACTACGCCCAAGGACTGTAACCCCCAGAAAATAACCCCGGGATATTACCCCGGGATATTACCCCCAAGGACTGCAACCACCTCCCGAGGACAATTAGCCCCTGGAAAATTACCCCAGTGGACAATTACCCCCTCCCCCACTGAGGACAATTATCCCCTTGAAAATTACACCCTTGGACAATCAACCCCCCTCCCGAGGAAAATACCCCCAAAAAAAAATTGCTTTGATTAAACCAATTTATTAGCAGGGTGGACTTCCCTTTGATGAACAGGGGTAATTATCCTAGGGGTATTGTTGGTGGGGGGTAATTTTCCGGGGTTATAGTCCAGGGGGTTATAGTCGGGGGGGAGTTGTTTTCCGGGGGATAATTTCCAGGGGTGATTGTCCAGGGAGGTAATTGTCCTGATACGATTTTAACACAAGACTTTGTTATATTACTATTAGCATCCAAAAATTGAATTATTTGGATGAGGGCTACTTCCAGGTACACATTTACCTCACCTGGGTGGAGTGTGGCAAAGGACGTTAGTGTTGACTGTTGTGGCAGGGATTTGAACCCCTTAAAGGTAGTGCAACGTTTTGGGAAATTTTGAAATTGGATGGATAGTAATTCTTTAAATTGTTGATATATTTGGATGCCCCTGTGGATGTATTATAAGCAATAAAAAATTTAGCCCCTAAAACACTTCTGCCTGCAAGCAAATTGAATAATCAAAATTTACTGGTGCTCCCGGTAAATTTCAAATATTTCAAATAGCGCCTAAGGCCATTCCATGGTAGCTGCGACCATGAAAATCTCAGAATATGCAGTTCTGATATATAATTTCCAAACCGAAATAGCAAATCTGTCGATTGTAGTCAAGAAACATTGTTTTAAAGCTAAAGTAGTATCGATCTTGAGAGGGCGCTATACAACATAAAGACTTTATTATTTACAATTTCATCACTTTAGACTCAATTTCAACCGCGACAACGATCATTGAATATTGTCAAATCGCATATGCTTGCAATATGTTCATTTGAATCATGACCGCATACCAAAACTTTGTAATACCTTTAACATGTGGTTCACAGTCTGGAGACTTAAATCGACTGGACCGACTGGAACACCTCTATTAATCCAAATGTATTGTGTTCATAGCTAGTATTTTAAATCTGTTATTGCTTGTTCTTGTTTCGATATTATGTTTACACTATGTATTAAATGTGAAGAAGCAGATGTATAAATAAATTGAAAGTGAAACTATTTCACAAAGAAAACATGCATGTGAAATTGCGTACCAATTGATATAGTGCTCAGTGCTACACTACTACAGTCATGGTCAGTGGAGCTAGAATAGACCATTTTCGTAATGTAATAATGGTTGCTTACTAACAAGCATTTATGCTTTCTTTAATAGCAGTCAGGTAAAATAACCACCACTACTACTGTTATATTTAATCAAATTTAATGCGTAAATCTTTGTTCAGACTTAAGTGCATTAATTGTTACAAATTATTTCATTCACCTAGCTGTTACAAATAATTGTATTTCAATAGTCAGAATGCGAATTGCATACATGAGTTGTTGCTACATGTAAGTAGGACAAACATGGCTTGTCCTACCTAACAGCATGGAGTGAATGCAATTTGCATTCTGGCTATTGAAATACAATAATTTGTAACAGGTGTGTGAAGTAATTTGTAACGAGGCACTTAACAAAAATTTATGTATTAAATTTGATTACAATACGAAAATGACCTAAGGGTATCTGTGCTGGCTCAAAGTCAGCGGGCCAATTACTCCAGTGCCACTGTGACGTGATAGAATAAAAAAAAAAGTAAAGCATGATCTCTTGTTAAATCTAACTATGAGAAGGAAGAAACACAGACTTTAACTGGAAGCCTGACTGCTGAGAACACAGCATGCTTCCAGAATCTTGGGTAAAGTTAAAGGTAAAGGCCAAGGCTTGTCCATGATGTAATTACGGTATTATAAAAGGGATGGTCGAAAACGAGAAATGTATAGGGTCTATCGACATAGGGGCTCACATTGTAGCTGTACAGTGCGGATAAAAAAAGTGTACCCAACTTTGGTAGCTTCGAATGAAAAAGTTATAACCTAAGCGACTTTGAATCATATTTTATCGTAAAGGCCAACTAATACCCTGTCTAATGATACTATATTCATAATTGCCCTGCTGCAGATGACCGAGCAGCAGGCTTTTCAAAAAGTATTGTCAAAATCCTCTTGTACCAAGTTTGGGCTGAAGCAATGAATGTGGGTCAAAAGCCATTATGTGTGTGTTATCTCATTAAAAAAAACATATGCTCACTTATTTACATTGACTGTTAGGCAGTTGAAAAGAAAAGGTGTTTATATCAAGTCAAACTAAAAAAAAATGCTTATTACAAGCAACAACAAAAATTATGATATTCTCTTTGTTATGATGGTTACAATCTTGACTTGTTTTTTTTTAATGAAAGTCTACTGTCAATTTCTTTGAAATTTATTATCATATGTGTTCTTTCATGCATCTACAGTGTAGGTTTAGTATCCTCTGAGTTTTCATCCACTGTTGGAAATAAACCCCTTATGCTCCTGGCGTGTGTGAAATAGCGCAGCGGATAAGTGAGCAGAGAGAACTTAGATATCAAAGACAAGAAGTTTGTAGGTTGTTCAAAATAATTTAACGTTATCCTTTGGATTGAAACAAAGTTCTGTGAAATTCTAGATACATGTATAAACATTGGATCATTTTAAACAATGAATCACTGAAGCAAGAGGCATAATTGAACTTTTAAAAGGATTTAAAACGAAAGAAGAACATGCATATATGGCCTGACCCACATTCGTTCCATCAGCCCAAACTTGGTACAGGGCGATTTTTACAACACTTTTTAAAGACCCTGGTGCTCAGTCACCCATGGCATAAATATTGTGAATATGGTATCATTGGACAGAAAACAACTTCTCATCATGAAATAGATTTCAAAGTCATATTGGTTATGAAGTTCTAATTAGGAGATACCAAAGTTGGGTACACTTTATTTTATACGCACTGTATGTATAAAGTCTAACAAGTATAACAAATACGGTCAAACTATACATCAATGTAAGCTCTTGATAAGAGAAATCCAATGTGAAAGATGATTTGAATTGAATAATTAACTATGATCTGCTCGGTGACCTTAATTAATCTTTATCAGCAGGCTATTAGAAATATACTACTTAAAAATAAAATACAGCTCTTGATATGAGGAATGCAGTGACAAAGGTATTGCAATAGGAAGTTTCTTTTAGTAAACTTCCTAGTAGAGGCTATATATCACTTTTAAATTCTACCTTGCCAGAGAGGATACCCCCAAAATTGGGGTCACTTTCCTTCGTCCAGGCTGCTACATTTATCTTGTGCACGCTCTCCCGGGATCTCTGCATACAGTGCAGTCCATGCTTAAGCTCATTTCGCGCTGTGAAAGATTGACACCTACAAAGAATCACAAAATAATCTTTTTCTGCTCAAATACAGCATTTCTTGAATATGAACCCTGCGAGGCACAGCTTCTTGGCTATAATAAGTCCCAGCCATTCCCCCCAAGGGCGGGGGCAAAGAACTTTATTGCGTCAAAAGCCCCCCAAAACTCTATAGGATCTTTATATTCCATCTGTTTTACGTACATAATGTAGATATTTCTGAATATTGTTTTCAGGTATTGTCGCCCATGTCATATCACCATTTTCCAGAGGACTACATTTCTGTCGAGTGAGAAGGACATCTTACACCATGGATGGATTCTGCCCTCTCTATCTGCTCCTGATCCTCTTGATGAGATCTGGTGACGTTGAAACCAATCCAGGTCCTAGTACTGCATTAAGGTATGCATATATATACCAGTTTCACCTTCGGGGGTTAACAATGAAGTCGAGTTCTGGGCCCTGTTTCATGAACCTTGCTATCGATAACAAGTTACAATAACCGTTATAAGCTACTGAAATTGTGGCATTTGATCCGCTGAGAGCAGATTTGTCATAGAAGTTTAGCATTTGTGATTGATAACATGTTTTATGAAACAGGAACCTAGTTACATGATTGCATTGCGAAAGAAACAATGTGGAAGCGATTGGAAAGGTTGATCATGTAGCACATAAGTGAGGTTTTGGAGTTGTCCAAATGATAATTTTGCCCAGTCTTGCTAAAAGTCACTTGTACTGGACACAAAAATTTGTATATGGGACTACACAAACATGCGGTAGGAAAGTGTGGTCCACATCAAAATATTTGTCATATTTAAAAAATGAGGGCATTTGAAGAGCTGTCTTTTTCAGGAAAGATTTTTTCTATGATACTCTTCCACACTATAACATAAAAAGTGTGAAAAGGCTCACAATTTTAATCACATTTCCAAGAACTCAACCTTCTTATATAAACAAGGCAAACCACACAATGTGGTCAATTGTCATGAATGAGTCAATGTGACACTTGAAATCATCATGTTATCAAATGAACATAGTGATATAGATTATGCATGATACAGGCAATAATTATGATGATGAAGGTAAGAATAATGATAATAATAGCAATAATAATGATGATGATGATGATAATTGTAATAATGATAATAATAATAATAATGATCATCGTCGTCAACATCATCATCATCATCATGAAATCTAGTAATGTAATACATGTAAACATTATCATTATTTTTACAAGTAGTAGTAATCCTTTTCTTCTTACTGTTATTATCATCATCATCATTATCATCAACATTATTGTATTTACTGCCAAACTCTGCTTTTTTGGAATAATTACCCTTGTCAGAACAATACTGCCCTGACCTGCAACTTGGGGCAATATGTTTCAAATGTTAATATCACAGGCATTATATTCTGATATCCCAAGGCTATTATATTGCATGCTCGAGCACGTATGTAATACAAATTGTTGAGCGTCACATGATAACTTCTCAGCCAATAGGATGTTCTATAGCTAATATTCCATTGTACCCAATTGATTTATTATTCATTTTACAGTACTGTCAGTGACAAGGAGTTCCTGAGGCTGGCCAAGGATATCCATCCATCTGACTACGAGGCTGTAGGGATATCTCTAGGTTTCTCCTATTCTGAGCTAGAGAACATCCTGATACAGAAGTGGAATAAGTATCCCAATGCATTTTTGTGCCTATTCATGAAATGGAAAGTCATGCAGCGACCTCCACACTCAAACGAACGGCAGCTTTTGGCAGACGAACTGCGAGAGATTGACCATGGTGGCCTATCAGACAGATTACTCAATGAAACTCTAATTCAGAACAGCACAGGTAATAAACAGATACTAATTCTTGCTACAACAGAATATATAGAAAACCATGCATAAAAGTGACGTCAGTTTTTACTATAGAGAAAGCGAGTGCTCTGTGTTCTATACATTTGGTACAATTTACAGAAGTGTCAAATTTTATCAAGCCCCATGTTTTTTTTAAAAATTTACCGGTACTAATTTAACTTTGTTAATCCTAGATATTTTCTAGACACCGATATAGTACAAGTACTTTGAGTGACATCCGAATTTAATATGTGTCAGCTTTTTTATGTGGACATGTTCTACAAATAAATTATATTCTTTTGCGTCATACCTCTAGAATATTGGGCACTACATCAGAATCTATTATGTGGATTCATTTTGATGACTTTTGTTTAGGGTTTGAGTTTATATTAGGAGCAGTTTATTTGCCGTGTGAAGGGTCAGTTTATCATAGTAATGATGTTTTTGATCACCTTTATCAGGACCTATTATATTTGAAAAGCACCTATAATGTGCCCTTCAGCCTAGTAGGAGACTTTAATTCAAGGACTGGGTTACTTGATGACTTTATGGTAATTGATAATGTTATTTCTGAATTTTCAGGTTATTCTTCTTCTAATGATAATGTTGATTTTAAGAGTTCACTTACTGATGATGGATATGATACTAGGAGGCATAATATGGATTCTTCTATAAATAATAATGGTAGACAGCTTATTGGCATTTGTCAGAGTTTTGACTTGAAGATAGTGAATGGGAGATTTGGTAGTGATAAGGGTGTTGGTAGCTTCACATGTTATAATAAAAATGGAGGGAAAATGTGGTTGATTATGTCATTGCATCTGTTAGTTTATTTCAATATATTACTCATTTTGAGGTTGACATTTTTGATAAGTGTGTTTCAGATGTACACTGTCCATTGAATCTGAAATTTTCAAATAAATTGATTCATATAAATGAAGGTGTTGAATTGAGGAAAATTGAAAATAGGGTTGATGCTTCCGAGAAAGTGAAATACACTTCATTTAAGTGTTCTAAAGTGAAGGCATCTGAATTTAAGTTGAAGCTTGATCAAAGTATTCCAGTACTGATGAATGCATTGGAAATGGTTGAGAAGTCATCGACACAAGACAATGTGGATAATTTTAGTATTGCATTAGCAAATTCATTTTTGAAGACGGCAAAGGAAGTTGGTATATGTGAGGATAAAGTCTGTAAGAAAATTCATTCAAGGAAAATTATTGTGGAGGAGAAATCATGGTTTGACACAGAGTGTCAGCATGCCAGATCAAGTTATTTCAATTTAAAAAATAGAATTAAACGAAAGTGCAAAGGTCTAGCTTTGAGTGATAAAGAACAAAAGATGGCTGAAATTAATGCTGTTGCAAAAGATTATAGGAAATTGCTGCGTAGAAAGGAAAAGGCGTACAGTAGGCTCTTACACGACAATCTTCATATACTTAAGAAGGATAGTCCACAAGAATATTGGAAAATTTTGGATGGACCGGCGTAGGTCTTGTCCAGCCAAGGTCTCTTTAGATGATTTTGCGCATCATTTTAGTAGTTTGAATAATGTTCAATGTGCAGCATCTGAAACACATGTGGATTTTGACCAGTCATTGGGCAATGATGAGCTGAATGCCCTATCTCGGTTGATGAAGTTATAAAGATTATCCAGAAACTAAAGAATAACAAGGCATGTGGTGTAGATTTTGTTAGAAATGAGTTTTTGAAAAATTGTTCAGCAGCTGTAATTGGTTGTATTACTGCTTATTTTAATGTAATACTGGAGACTGGTCTAGTACTGAAAGACTGGTGTCTAGGTAGTATAGTCCCTATTTTCAAAAATAGAGGTAAGGATACAGACCCAGATAACTATCGTGGGATAACACTTTTGAGCTGTTTGGGAAAATTGTTTACTTCTATTTTGAATTATAGGATAACTATTTATTTCGAAAATGAATGCAAGCTTGGAGAAGAACAGGCTGGCTTTCGTGCTGGCTATTCTACAACAGACCACATTTTTGTTTTGAAATCCCTGCTTGACATTTACTTGTCTAAACGGAGGAGAATTTACTGCGCTTTTATAGATTATAGAAAAGCTTTTGATATGGTTGATAGGGTTTCACTCTGGCACAAACTATTGAGGTCAGGGGTGGATGGTAAGGTGTTCACAGTTATTAAGAATATGTATTCTCAAGCAAAATCATGTGTGGTAGTAGATGGTCAAATGTCTGAGGCTTTTCAATGTGATGTTGGTGTTAGACAGGGTGAAAATTTATCACCACTGCTCTTTGCAATATATCTTAATGATTTCGAGGATTTCCTGAGTAAACACTTTAACGGTCTCAAATTTTTAGTTGAAAATGTATGTGCAGACATTTTAGATAAAGAAGTAAACAGAGATCTTTTTATACAATTATACACATTGTTGTACGCAGATGACACCCTAATTTTGGCTGACACAGCAGAGGAATTGCAAGTGGCTTTGAATGCCTTGTCTCAATATTGTAAAATTTGGAAGTTAAGTGTTAATGCTATGAAAACTAAAGTACTTATATTTTCAAGAGGCAAAGTACGTAAATTTCCAGTTTTCAGATTTGGAGAAGATGAAATTGATGTTGTGGATGATTTTGTATATCTTGGGGTTCAGGTTAATTATAATGGAAGTTTTAAAAAGGCTATTTCAAAACAGGTATCACAGGCCAGGAAAGCCCTCTTCTCTATGTCATTAAAGGTTCAAAGACTCAAACTACCACTGGATATTCAATGTGAATTGTTTGACCAACTTGTATTACCAATACTCATTTATGGATGCGAAGTGTGGGGATATGAAGATCTGAGTCAAATTGAAATATTTCATAGAAAATTTCTCAGGTCAGCATTATGTGTAAATAAATTTACACCAGATTGTATGATATATGGAGAAACTGGGAGGGCATGGCTAGCTAACAGTATCAAACATCGAATGGTTAGTTTCTGGTTAAGAATAGTGAAAGGTTCTCCCTCTAAATATTCAGTCAAATTCTATTTATTGCAAAGGTTAATTAGTCAGAATGTAGATATGTCTACTTCTTTCAAGTGGTTATCCTGTATTGAAAAAATATTGAATCATGCTGGTCTTGGTATTGTATGGCTAAAGCAAGGGGAAGGATTTAGCAATAGTTGGATATTGAGCACTCTGAAGTTGAGATTAAACGATATTTCAAAACAAGATGTGATGGCAACAATTTGGTCAAACAGTGTGTGCCTAAATTATAGGATCTTTAAAAATGATTGTCTCTTTGAAAGGTATTTAGTTTTGCTGAGTAAAAAAGATAGAATAACATTGAGCCGTTTTAGATGTAGGTCGCACCGTTTACCAATTAATAATAATAGATTCAAAGAAGCTTTTAATGAAATTAGTATTGAATGCCCATGTTGTGATATGCATGAGTCTGGTGATGAATTCCATTACATTTTTGTATGCCCTTTTTCAGAAAGGAAAGAGAGTTATATTTAGGTCGTAAAGTAATAGTTAAACGCCCTTGCACATTACACATGTTTAATTTATTTTTATATTCGGTATAAGACAGCTGAAGAAATTAGTACTCTTCTTAAGGATAATAATGTCATATTTTGCTGGTCTATACATGTAAATCTGAACAATCCAATCATATGTCACCCATAAAAAGAAATGTTACAACTCGAAGTGGTAGGTTAATTAAGCAACCAACAATTCTTGATCTGTAGTACAGTCTTTCTTTAGGTCAAGTATAGTTTTGATGGTTTGTTTGTTCTTTTGTTTATTTATTTATTTATTTTTTTTTTTTTTAATTTTTTTTTTGTTTTGTTTTTTTAATTTTTTTTGTTAGTATACTTTTTTGTTTGTTTGTCTTATTACATTATATTCCATTATGTTTTTGTTTGTCCTATGGACAATTATGCCGTATCTTGTTAGTCTGCATAAATCTTAACAATCCAATCACATCTCACTTACATGTACAAAAATGAAACTTATAATTTCTTATATAGTTAGGACAATAATGTTTTTGTTTTTTCTTCTTTTTCTCTCCGTGTTTGTATTTATATTGTTCATGTGGTATTCTCCACTTTTCATGTATGCTTGCCATATTGTATAATATTGTATTTATGTTTAGCATAGGCTAGGTTTAGATCATTCTTATTTATCGTTATACTTTTATGATGTTGTTTTGTTGTATTCTGTATTTTTTGTATTATTAAGCTATGTTTGTATTCTTTATTATGTATCATTAAGACATTATCATGACATGTAAATGTGTTGTACTCTCATACCCCAGAAGGGGGTCGAATGAGTCAATAAATTCTATTCTATTCTATTCCATTATGATAACTGTAATTATGCATCCGCCCAAGGAAGGTGGTGCGGGAGAAAATGTATTTTGGGGTTGTATGTCCATCTGTCCTGCTTTTTTGATATTGCGATATCTCAAGAACCACTTGAGGTGTGAACTTCAAACTTGTTGGTAGTATGTATCACCATATAGGAAGATAATCTTAATTAGATTTGGGTGTAAGTGAGTTATACATGTAGAGGTAAATTGTTGAAATTACAGGTTTTAGACTCAAGATATGTCAAGAACCACTTGAGCTATGAAATTAAAACATGGTGTAATCATGCATCACCACTGTGAGATGAAGTGATTAGATTTTGAGATAAGTAGGTCAAAGGTCAGCAAAATGAAACGATTATTACCTTATCAATTACTTTAAGCTATTTTAGTTGAAATATGTCAGGTCAAAGGTCAAAGGTTGTAAAGATCAATCAGCATGTATTTATATGGATATATATATATATATATATATATATATATAGGATAGGTCAAAGGCCAAGGGTCATGAGGGTCAAATTAAATTATTTTTTAGGGTTTTAGCCCCATTATTGCAATGTCTCAAGAACAGTTTGAGCCATGAATTTCAAGTTTGATGTTGGTATGAATCCCCATATTGAGACAAACTGATTATAATTCGGATTAAGAAGGTCAAAGGTCAGCAAATTGAACCGATTATTACCTTATCAATTACTTTAAGCTATTTTAGTTGAAAATTGTCAGGTCAAAGGTCAAAGGTTGTAAAGATTAATCAGCATGTATTTATATGGATATATATATATATATATATATAGGATTTTTGTTCTCATTGTGATATTTAAAGATTGATTCAAGCCCTGATCTTAACTGAATTTAGGCAGAGGCATACTAGAGTCAGTCATATTTGTCTTGTTTTTTCTTGTGTGATTGTGAGGGAAACTCTGCATTGCTGAAATGTTCTAGCAAAAATTTAGCTTAAGTGTCCTAATTTATATACCTAAGTTTAAGCAAATTACTTTGCCAAAAAGAGATATTTGAATACTAACCTCGCTTAAGTAAAATACTTAAGTCATTTACTAAGACAAAATCATACTTTACTTAGTAAAATACTTTTTAAATAAATTTTTTACTTAAGTATGGAATTGAATATGTGTCCAGGCCTTAACAATCCTTTCAGATGTATCAAAATATTTTTATGTGTAATCATGTGAATATGGATTATCTATGTATTTTTAGGAGGGCCATCAAGACTGACAGAATCACAGACCAAACCTCCTTCAGCTGAATCTCAGATCAAACCACTTTCTCCTGAACTGGTTGAGCGGTGTGCAAATGATTTCAAGTTCAAGTATAGGTCAACTGTCTGTAAGATCAGAGCTGATCCTCTGAATCCAGCTTCCATTGTGCAGTTTAAAGACATGTATACTAATCTCTTCTTACAAGAAGAGCATGGGACAGAGAAGCGAATGCTAGATTACAATGATATCCTTGATCTCAAAGTCAATGGAGAGTTCCCCAAGCGGATCATGGTTCAGGGAGAGGCAGGGGCTGGAAAAACTACATTGTGTGCTAAGATTGCCTGGGACTGGATTGAAGGGAGGTATTTCAGTCACTTTGTGTGGGTCTTGATTGTTCCTCTACGTGAATTTAAGAAACACACTATTGGGGAGATTGCAAAGTCTTATCTGGCCAAAAACAATCCAGCAACAGTTTCTCAGATGACTGAGTATATCCAGTCAAATCCTGACAAGGTATTCATCGCATTCGATGAGCTAGACGAAGTCAGTGGCCTAATCATGAAGACAAAATCTTTTGAATCACAGCCAAGTGTCACCTCCTCAGAGGCATGCGGAAGCTCATCTGAGACTGGTGATATTCGACTTGTAGATATTCTTTGTTCAGATCAACTTGCCTCATGCCCAGTCTTGGTGACTACTCGCCCATGGAGAGCAGTGGAGATTAGATCAGATAGTGATCTAATGAAGCTCTACACATTCATTCATGTTGAGGGTTTCAACAGAGAGAATTTGTCAGTTTACATTCACAAATACTTTCCAAAGAATGATGATAAAGCAAATCAGCTTATCCAATTCTTCAGTGATAATGATGTCATATCTGAAAACATGGCCCCCTATCCTATATATGTAGCCATGTTGTGTCTTATGTGGAGAGAACGTGACGAGCAAAAATAAAGAACATGAAATCACTGAAAACTTTTTCTCAGATATTCAAAGAAATGATTGCCTTTCTAAAAGAACATTATGCTCAGAAAGAGGTGAAGAAAGTAGGCAGCCCCTCACTTATTGCCTATATGAAAAAAATTGATGAGCTCCTTGGACCGATTGCCAAACAAGCCTTCAATGGTCTGCTAGAAAATACCTTGACTTTCAGTGAAGATGATTTCCAAACATGCCAAGAAATAGAATCCAAGGACGCTGCCTGTCGGGTCGGGATCTTGTCTCAGGAGGACAGAATTGCTGCTGACATAGATACAAATGAGAGGAATTCTCATGTGCAATTACCAGTCTTCTTCCCTCACAAACTGTTTCAGGAGTACATGGCTGGAGTCCATCTTGCTTCCCTGTATGAATCAGATCGTAATGAATTCAACAGGCTGACTGAGCAAGTAGTGCTGTCAAGGAATGAGCAGTTTAGGTATCTCCTGTACTTCACTGTGTCACAGAACAAAAGTATTGCAACCTTTGTACTGAACTCTATGCTGAATTGTTTGAACTTCAGTAGAAATTTACATTTCATTGTCGATGTAGCCTTTGAGAGTCAGGACCCAGATGTAGCAGCCTTTGTGAAGGACAGGTCTTTCGGAGTATCAGAGGAGTTAGAGCTGACCATAGACACAGACATGACAGCGCACACTGTAGCTGGTTATGCATTCATTGGACCACATTTGGTAAGTTTGATCATGGTTTGATAAACAAAATTAGTTCATCCATTTTTGTACAAGTTTTTACTTTATGTTGCTTGCAATTTTCTTACAGTACAACAGTATAATTATGGAAAGGTTCTTCAAAGAGGTTTGTAGGAAACTAGAACTGCAATCGTAGAATGGCATTGATGCCTGTATTTCTATTTCTTTGGGCAGATAAATAAAGCAATTATACAATCCTTTATACACGACACGTGTTAAATTGTTAAACACATATGGTTTTCCATATACTGTACTTTGGCCTACATGGCCTTGCATGCTAACAGACGAATACATGTACGTGACGCATATAGTGTGATACATTGTAATGCAGGATATAGAATGGCATCTAAAAAGTCCCGTTTGAAAAAGTTTAAAATCCAGCTATGAGATGTCCTGATTTGGCCACCCAGAATATATTTGCAAAATTACAAGATAAAGACAAATTGGGAAGGGGGCAAAATCAGTCTGAAAATTGATGTCATATAAAGTATGTTTTTTCTGTGTGGACATATACCGTGTATGGTATCATTTCAAAGGGCATTTCATTACGGTCATTTTGACCCGTTGTCATCCATGCTAATGTACTACAAGCATAATGTCACGCATTGTAATATCATTGCATAACAAATGCAGCATTTTTGACAATATAACTTTGTGATGACATCATGAAATTTTACCAAACTGTGCAGACAATTGTCAAGTAGGTTGATACACATGTCTGCCAAGTTTCATAGACCTAGGTATAAAGTTCGCAAATTGAGCGCAAGTTATTTTGGAATTTTCCTGAAAATGATGGTTTTCAAGAGCAATATTCGCAATGTCGGTCAATGGTAGGGTGTATTTTTTTATTTTGCTGAAAAGGCAATATCTTGAAGTATCTATATATATGAAACAGGGTATCTGATTAAGCCAGGCATGATGGAGCTATGGCCACACACACACAACCATTTTCATAACTTTAGAAGGTGCTATCTATATCATGCGTGACCATTGGTGTGTGAAATTCAGCAAGATAAAGATGCTGTAAAAATGTCAGACAGAAAGGGATTGATATGACAAAGTAATGGTAATTTTTCTTTTTCATTGGTCAACATTTAAAGAATTTTAGTGATTCTCGAAAGAGTCGATTTTGGACTCGTATTTAGAGTATGAAGAAGGCATTTTGAAGGGCAACTTGTATGTCAAAGATAAAGAGCAACTCTTGCACGATCTATAGTAATTTGTTGGAAGTCTGTAGCATCTAGGATAGTGGAAATAGGCCGAAAGAAAGGCATGAAAACAGACCCGAAAGTGTCAAAATGGCACGTGGACGGTCATGCAGGAGGGATTTCTGAAAATGGAGAGTTCACTGCACACGATGGGATGGTAAAGAATATGGATACGAAATTTGAATGGAATCGGGATAGAGAAAGGGATCTAATTAGGAATAACAAGCACTCTATTCGTGCAAAACAAATGTGATTTGGGAGCAAGAAGAACAAGAAAAAATAAAATCAGAATGCGCCAATGTACAAGGCATTGACGAGGACGTTAATACAACCTATACATGTACAATTAATATGCACAGTGCATCTACATGTACCTTGTAGATGAGATAGAATTTGGGAAAAGGGGACTTCACCAATAGTTTGCACATTTTCTTCCCATCCCCAAAAATATCTCTTGCCTAATTGAAATCCAAATTCATGGTTTATAAATATTTAACAATGTACAAAGGAATCTATCTGATATCCTTGGCCCTGTCTAAAATGGGTGCTGTTGAAATGGATCATTGCAGCACAGTTAGAATTTGAAAGCAATTGCAACTAGGGCATTTGCAACTATTAACATACATGTGATAGGCAGTGTAGCTTTATAACTTGAGATTGATTGGAGGACTTTGATTACTGTAGATCAGTTCATCTTCACTCTCCCTTGGTGAGAATATTTGCTCAGGAGGGTATCAACATTTTACTTCTTTTCTTCTTGCAAGCCGAAATTTTGCTCCTTATCCACCCTTGTAATTTGGTGACCATATTCATATGAACATAAATGATTAAGGTATGAGTCACTAGATGGTGTGAACATGCAAGAAAAACAAATGGAAGTAATCTCTTTCGCACCCTGTTCCTTGACCTATATACTCTCCTTTTATTTTATTCAAGGATTCTCTGTTTAGTAATTGGCAAACTATAATGAGTTATTTCTACTAGCTGTTGCAAAAATAAGAATTTGGTTTGAAATGTTGTGGCAATAGTTCTTCAGCCTGTAACGTCATAATCTCCTTTTCCCTCTTATTCTCTGTAGTTCTAGCAGTACATCTAGGGCCACCGCTCATTTAGCTTATACATTTATATGCCTAACATCCAAGTGAACGTCTATATTCTGTACCACATCAGTAACCACTTTATCATTTTATCCAGGTTAATTTCAATATTATGAGAGATTGTGGACCTACTATGTCACTTGATGTGGCAGAGATAATATGCTCCATGCCATCCTTGAAGGATGTTTATCTTCAAAGTGCAGTCCATCATTGTTTTTTTGCAACACTTGCGAGGAAAGGAAAAGAATCAAAGGTGAGCAGTTATTCCACAATTGTGATGTACAGTGTGTAGATGTACAGTATGTGTGAGTGTTTAATTTAATTTCATTCCAATACCATCTCTTCCCTTTTCTGATCTACATTTTAATTTTCTTAAATTCCTTTAAATGTCTCATATATGATGATTCTTTTGACAGAAGGATATATCAATTATCAATGGTCTTTTCACTAAGGCGGCAGCAATGTTATATACAAAAGCCTTTAAGTGTGAATACTAACCACGGAAACCTAGAGGGTTGGCAGGGAGCACCATGTAAAACAGTTGTATGCTTATACAACTTGAATGCTCTAAAAGAAACATGTAGGAAGATCACAACATACTTAAAGGGGAAGTCTTCCCTGATATTAAGTTGGTTTTAATAAAGGCAGAAAAATAAGAGAAACAAATTAGTGAAAGTTTGAGCAATATCCGATTAAAGTTACGAAAGTTATTAATTTTATATTTTTTCATCAGTGAACACATATTTGGAACACTGTGATGTATCTTGTGAGCTCCTCTCCAACAAGAAAGTTATTGATGACGGAATATATTTGTTTTATACAGGGGTTGCATAAAAACTTATTTGTAATAATTATTATTAGGGTGAATGTATGAATGAAAATTTTCTCAAAGTAGACATACAAAGACAATAAATGTCCATTATTTGGTACCTATGGCAAGCATATATTATTTATAAGTTGTTCATTTACATAGCATATCACAAAAATCTTCTGGCTACTGGATATCCTCAATTGAAATGTCAAAAAATAGCCTCCTCATCTTTGCCTAGAAAATCAGTCACGGAACTTGTCTGCTATCTGTGACGTCACAACCGGAAAGAGTATATTCACGTACCGGATATTCCATAGAAAAGCATGGGCAGAGAGATACAAATTTCTGCTTATTTTGTTTCAAAGGCTGACAAGTCCAATAACTCATAACTCTATGTACAATTCTTCACCTTCCCTAATATTTCATAGTATGAATATCAATTCCCTTTTCAGAATTGTGACATGCCAACGATGCGCTATTAGTCGATATTTTTACCAAGAATTTTTTTTGTGTGTGTTGAATTTGGTGAGATTGTGCGTGTGCTCGGTAAAGTAGATCGGCCCAGGCATGGAGTGAACAGTAGCTGTCTGGTAAGTGGACCCACAGTTCATTACCATACAGCGATCTCCCGATGGTTTCTTCTTCCCTTTTCCCTTGTCCTTCGCCTTCTTTGGCCCTAAAGGTCCTCCATTTTCGTCCATGCTGCAGATTGTGAGATCTTCCAAATTCCGAATCTGGTGGTCACTGAGGAGCAGGTCTTGGTTAGCTTTTTCCTAATTAGCTGGTAACGTCGCTCTATATACAGATACCTAGCGCACGTATGTTCCACAAGCCGCCGAGCAGCAGCCTGGTCTTACCTGCCGATTCCGTTTGCTTCACGAACTACGTGCAAGAGCCACATCACTCCACTCGCGGATGAATATCGTTCAATCACTAGTCATAGACGCCGTCAGCTATATAGAGGAAGATCTCATTCAAGTTTGATATATTAACAAAAAAATGTAACTGGTACTGTATCCTTTTTTGAGGCAGTCACACACATCCATGATAAGTACGATCATAGTTCTAGGTATATTCGTTTCACAAAACTGCTCCTGTACCTCATCTGATGACAAGATAACGTATATGTACACCCGCCTATTCCTACGTGCATATGATTTAACCTTGTTTCCCAAGCAGTAAACTCGTCTTAAAACTTTACCAAAAAGGAGACTGTGAGGATATAAAAAGAAATCAGCGACTGGAAAACGTTGCTTCGTTATTCTTCATTCAAATAAAAACAGAAAATCCATCACATATACTTGTTAACATTCTAAGCTCTGACAGGATAGCATTTACGTGGGCATATCACTACTATTCACTCTCACTAAGCCCATGATCAGCGGTTGTGATTTCATTCAAGGAAGTTCTGAGGAAAAAAAATTAAAAAAATTAATCTTATGATTATGTCTAGAAGTGGAGCTTTATGAATGAAAAAAGAAAGAAAGCACATGTAGGAAAACATTGGGTAGATAACAATAATATACTCATTTTTTAGATAAATACAAAATCTCTTTTTAGGCTACATCCAATGAGAAGAATAAGAAGGAAGAGTGATTCTTGCCTTTTAGTGTCGGTCACATTCGCATTTGCATAATCCTTATGACTTAATTGTGATTAAGGATAATATAACATGTTTTGGCATTTACTGAAAGTCAGATATATTTTTTCTTAATCTTAGAAATATTATATCATTGAAAGTTAAGCATTTAGTATTATCATTATTATTATCATTATATGTGATTTATTATCATATTTATGCCTCCGCCTACCGAAGGTGGTGCCAGAGGCATTATGTTTAGGGGCTGTCTGTAGTGTTTAGGAACTCAGAGACATAAAACTAGATACAATGAATTTAGAAGTTGAGATGATTTAATCTATTCCAAGATGTCCGATCATATTGTGATCATGTGTACATAAAGGGGATTGAGCCCTCGACGTTGACTGTTAGCACAGTCTTACAAACACAACATATTTCCCTCCTTTAAAGAGATGAATAATGTTATATAACTAAGTCCAGATATGAGTTCAAAAGTTTATGAGTCCAGAAAATAAAACTTGTTTATTAACAACAAGCCTGAAATTTTATTAACCTATATTGAGCAATTGTTTCATATGAGTCCAAAACTTAAACGTTCCAGTTTTTTAATTTCTATGCTCAATACTTGTCGGCTCTAAGGATTTAAGATCTGTAATCTCGTAGATATCCAGGTCGTCTCCTTAGACGCTGAGAACGACGAACAGTTCGCGGTTCTGCTCGCTGTTGCTCTTGATCTTCAGTGCTTGTAGGGAATGGAAAGGTGTCTTCCCAATCGCTTTCATTCATGTTGCCTGGCTTGCTCGCGATAAGGCGTCTGGTGTTCCATCGCGTTCCGTCATCTAGTACAAATGCATTCGAGCCGAGCTTCTTCACGATCTGTTTGGGTTTCGATACCCCCGAAGCTAGCTTGTGCTTGCGATTTGGACGCTTTACACGAACCCAGTCACCGATAGCGAATTTGGGTGTGATTGCTCGTCTGCGTTTGTCAGTGTACGCTTTCATGCTTTGCTGTTTCCTCTCAATCTCTCTCGCTTCAGCCTGTGTGCTTGCAGGCTCTGAAACCGGTGGTTTCAGGATGTTGAATGGCATACGGAGGTTCCGTCCCAACATCAACTCTGCTGGAGTCTTTCCGGTTAGCGAATGAGGTGTTGAGCGATACGTGCGTAGTAGGGTCTGGATGGCCTTATCGAAGGTCATTCCATCTGCGATTCGCTTTCAAGCTCTCCTTGATTACCCGGTTGAAACGCTCGCCGCCATTGCTTTGAGGGTTGTAGCGAGTTGTGAGGCGATGTTGAATTCCATTAACGGCTAGGAATTCTTCGAACTGTTCAGACGTGAACTGTGGTCCATTGTCCGTGGTGATAGATTCTGGAAGACCCCACTTGGTAAACATCTTCTCCAAGATGCTAATGACTGATGTCGTAGTGACTGAGCTTGTTGCTGCTATCTCAGGCCACTTGCTATGGAGGTCGTGTACAACTAACAAAATCGCTGACTTTGAGGAGCGGCTTGGACTCCCCAAAGATGTCGACTTGAAGTTGCTGCCATGGCTTCTTCGGCCATGGGGTCGGCTGCAGTGGTGCTGGCCGCGGTTGAGTTTTCTCGCTGAGAGTACACGCTTCACAAGATCTGACGAGATCTTCTACGCGTCGATCGATCGCTGGCCACCAGATTGCTTCGCGACATCGTTGCTTCATCTTCACCACACCTGGATGACTTTCATGTGCGGTTTGTAACACACGATGTTGAAGCGATTTCGGGATTACCGCTCGGGTGCCACGGGCGATACACGTGTCGTCGAAGATAGCTAGCTCATTGCGAACACGATGATATGGAACGAGGTCTTCGGAAATCTCTAGGCCATGCTGTTTGGAGATAATGACAGACCTTCTGTAGAGTTGCATCTGCGGCTGACTCTGTTTTCAGCTGCTCACGTCACAAGCTTTGCGGTCACGTGAGAGATCACCATAAGAACGTAGTCTTCGACGTCGTCTTCGATGTCGCTTCTTGCATGGCTATCGCGATTGCTATTCGCGTTCGTGTACGGCTAAGCATATCTGCTACTCGGTTGCGTGAACCCGCGAGATATTCGACCTTGAAATCATATTGGTGCAGTCGATCTGACCATCTGTAGATGCGGAGTGGGCGGTGTCCAGATCCTGAAGTGCTCAACAAGGTTGTTAAGGCTTGATGGTCAGTACGAGTGTGAACTTGCGACCGTAGAGGTACATATGCCAGTGTTCGCAGGCATAGATGCATGCGAGAGCTTCGCGTTCTCCTGTAGAATACTTTCGCTCTGTGTCCGACAACGCTCGAGATGCGAATGCGACCGGACGTACACTGCCGTCGATCGTTTGCGATAACACTGCTCCGATAGCGAGCGCTGACGCGTCTGTAGTCACGTGCGTTTCAGCGCTTGGAGTGAAGTGAGCGAGAACTGGCGGCTCTGCGATTCTTCCTTTGAGCGTGTTGAATGCGGTCTCTTGTGCGTTGTGCCATTCCCAAAGCGCGTCCTTCCGAGAAGCTTCTGCAGAGGTTCTGCGATTTCTGCGTATTGTGGCACGAATTTGCGGTAGAAGTTCGTTGTTCCCAAGAATGAGGCTAGCTCCTTCACATTCGTTGGGGCTGGGAGTGTTCGGATAGCTGCAACGTTGTCGAGTGTAGGCGTCAGACCATCTGCAGTGACATGATATCCCAGAAAATCAATGTCGAAGCAGCGAACGTGCACTTGGCCTCGTTGAGCGTCAAGTTATGCTTGGCGAGGCGCGTCATGACTTCTGCTAATCGTTGATCGTGCTGAGCCTTGTCCTCTCCGAAGACTACCACATCATCAAGGAGATTCAACGTGCCCTCGATTCCAGCTAGAACTGAAGAAACGATTTTCTGGAATGCGCTAGGTGCTGAGTTCAGTCCATAGGGCATACGGCGATACTGAAACATGCCTATGTGTGTGTTGAATGCAGTGAGATGGCGGCTCTGCTCTGCTAGCGGAACCTGGAGATAGCTACGTCTCATGTCTAGTTTAGAAAACTTTAGCTCCGTGGAATGAAGCTGAAAGTTCATTCATAGTAGGAAGTGGATACTTATCCGGAATGATTGCCTTGTTGACTGCCCTCAAATCTACACAAAGTCTAAGATCTCCATTCTTACGGCGTGCGATGACCAGATTAGACACCCACGGGATGAATCGATGCGCTCGATGATGCCATCGGATTCAAGCCTATGAAGTTCCTTTGAGACTTCATCCCTGACAGCTAACGGAAGTCGACGGAGACTCTGTGCAGTAGGTGGGACTGAGGAATCCACCCTTGGTGCATGGCAATATCCTTTGCATTTACCAAACTCGTTGAAAAGTGCAGCATAGCGTTCTCTATACGCATTGTCTATGAGCGAATCGTTCACCAGTGTGGTCGTTCATCTGAAATCCTAGGGCGTCGAACAGATTGACTCCCATAAGGCTCTCGCCCTTCGCTATGTAGAACGTAAAGCTGTCGAGATGTACATCCTTGTACCCGACAGGAAGCTCAACCGTGCCCAGAACGGAAATCAGTGTAGGTGGTTCACCATATGCTATGAGCTTGCTCGATGTCGATGACAGGCTACAATGTGAGAAATGTCGATGATACAGTTTATCACTAAGAATTGACACTTTGGCCCCACATCAATCATCAAAGAGAGGTTAGTACCAGCAATCTGCACTTCACATTCTTTGAACTGACCTGAATTTGCTGAAGAAATCCGGTCTGAGAGTGTGAACACGCTGCTTGCTATGTCGCCCTCTATTGGTTCATCAACGTGTCGAACTGAAGATGCACTTTTCTTGGTAGATCTGCATACGCTAGAGAAATGGTTCATCTTCGAGCACGAATTGCAACGTTTTCCAAACGCTGGACACGCTTTCGGAGGGTGTGTCCGTCCGCAGTTCGAACACGACTTCGAGTTAGCATGGTTAGAGCGGGCTTTGTTATGATATGGTCGTTTGATGTTCTGTACTGGAGTTGCCTGATGTGCAGTATGACTATGTCCTGTACTGGCACTCACAGTCACATCGTGTTGTTTGAGGAGCTTGGCGTCCAGCATTGCGGCTTCGATCTGGATCGCTAGATCGGCGCCTTCTTAAGTGTCAGACCGTCATCCTCCATTAACAGACGTTCTCTAATACGGGAATAGACGTCTTTTCGATTAGTTGATCTCTAACCAGTTCATCGTTTAAGGTGCCAAACTTGCACTTGGATGCCAGTTCGGTTATGGCTGCCACATATTGTTTTACTGGCTCCCCATGACCTTGTACTCTCTGTCGGAAACGATATCGTTCAATCATCACACTTGTTTTTGGCCCAAAATATTTCTCAAGTTCATCAACAGCTTTATCGTGCGTACCGGTAGTAGACACTTCCAGCTGTCCGAAGATCCGCTGCCCCTCTGCGCCCAAACAGTGGATCAGGATTGCGCGGCGGCGGAGGTCGGGTATCTCCGCTGTGTCCAACCCGCTTGCAGTCAAATACGTTTTGAAGCTCAAAATCCATCGTGACCAAGGCACAGGAGGTTCTCCTGGGGTTGCTAGGAATGGGTTAGGTGCTACAAGACCTATTCCAGCCATTCTCGTCGCCAGATGTAGTGTTTAGGAACTCAGAGACATAAAACTAGATACAATGAATTTAGAAGTTGAGATGATTTAATCTATTCCAAGATGTCCGATCATATTGTGATCATGTGTACATAAAGGGGATTGAGCCCTCGACGTTGACTGTTAGCACAGTCTTACAAACACAACACTGTCCATCCGTCCGTTGGTCCAACTTTCTCTAACACGATATCTCAAGAACCATTTGACATATTCTTCTTTTACAATTTTCTTCTACCCCCTTCATCCTTCTCTCTCTCCCTCTCTCTCTCTATCTTTTTGCTCTCCCTCTTCTCCCCATCTTCTCTTATCATAATGATATTCCAATACTTGATTATTATTTTGATGAGACCATGAATTCACTCTCTATTGGTCTTGCACTTGATTTTGTTTTAAGTAGAATGTATATTCATTTTCTCCACACCCCCTCTCTCTCTCTCTCTTTCCTTCACCCTTTCTTTGCCTCTCTGCCTTCTTGCCCTCTCTGTGTGACTCTCTGACTTCCCCAAAGGCCCTCTCTCCATATTTCTCTCTTTACTTATCTAACTTCTTTCCTTTTCTCTAACTCTCTCCCTCCCTCATCTCCCTATCTTTCTCTTTACCTCTTCGCACCCTGTATCTCACTCCCCCTCTCCCCCTCTCTCCCCCTCTCTCTGTCTCTCCCTCTTTCTTAATTTCATGCTACCCACCCGCCCCCTTGAGGTGCCCCTTTTGGGTGGCCGTGCCCCCAACTAGAAAAACTGGGGGTATGGTTTGATCGATATTAAAATGATGTAAAACAATGGGTTAGTTTACATATTAAACCAGGACTTCATTTTGTTGGATCTCAAATTGGAGGTACATGTATTTCAATCTGTATGAGCGTCAACAAAATCATTGTATTCAACTGGTTATATAACACTGGATGGCAGTGTGTGGGATAGGGATTTGAGATTTACAGGTGCTATAGGAATTTGGGATGTTTGGAAGAAACTGATCCCCCTCCAGAAGGATGCTCTTGGGGTGATAAAGTATGTGAAGCTCTAGATGCTGAAGGTATTATAAGGTGAAAAGTATACAATTCAGCAGTGTTTAGTAGATTCTAATCAATCACACCAAATAATTATATTGTCCAAATACAATAGTAAGAACAGTTTATTCCCAATGATTATATAGTTACAATCTATATATTGTTCTGTACATATTTATTCTATATGGCGTAGATATATAATATATATAATATATTTTTGCATGGTATTAATCAACAACAGTCATCAATAAAATGACAACATAATTATAATTCTATTGCTTACTTGATTCATGTAAAGATTATATTTGAATAATCATTTACATTAATGAATTACGGACCACCCTTAAAAGCACTGTGGGTGTATACATTACACCTGGAAGCTGCAATTTGAGTAAAATTGTTCTGTCAGAGTAGTACACTGTACATATATCCATTGACCTGCAGGGATTGCAGGGATTTTTATGCGAAAGGAGATAGTGATAAAGATGAAAATGAAACTTTTAAGGAATTATTTGACGGTGTGGAAATAAAAACTCTGTCCGAAGAAGAAGCAGACAATTGTGAAGGTTTGCTATCTGAAGAGGAATGTTGGCATGCTTTGAAAGCCATGAATATGAATAAGTCGGGGGGTGATGGTCTTTCTGTAGAATTCTACAGATATTTTTGAGGAAATTAAAGAGCTTGTTGGAAGTTTGAATGAGGGTTTTCATAATCAAGAATTGTCATTGTCACAAAAACAAGCATTCCTTACTTTATTGTTGAAAAAAGGGCCCAAGACTCTTTAAAGTAACTGGCGACCTATACCTTTATTAAATATAGTATTATTTTAAAAATCACACTTACTAATCATCCTCTCCATAGAAACTTTAGTGTGTTCTTTTTTAACAGACATATTTGAATTTGAAAATAAAACCTTTTCAATTTTGTTGTGACTGTTATTATGAATACAACTATTTGATAAATAGAATTTCTGTTAAAAGTAAGAAGACGATGAGAAAATATTTAATTAAATATATGCATGTATAGGTAAACTTCTGAACTATATTCACAATGAATGCAGGTCCAGACTCTCATGCTAGATTATGTCCTGTGTCCCACACCAGCCTCATCAGATCACCTCGCAGAAGCAGTGTGTTCTATGCCAAACCTGACTGACCTGACACTGCTTGGAATGGATCCAGATGAGGAGTTCTACTCTACATTGAAAGCAAAGGCATCATCCATACAGGTATGTGTGTCCAAAGGTAAATTTCATGGAGGGTCATTCATCGACAGAAACAGCAGTAATAGTTATAGGGTGCACACGTATACATATGTTTTCTTTCCCAAACACCCTTTATTTTTAAGCCATTCACTTGGTCAGTTGGAATTGTCATGAAACATGAAATGAAAGCAAACTACATGTAAGCTGATTCAGTTGAAATTCAAGTGTGTATAAGATTTACATTGTTTTGGTCAATAATCTATATCCAACTTTTTCCAAGTTTGATGGATAGGAAAACATATGTCATATAGTATTTTGAGAGTCAATTTTGATAAAGGCTTGAATTTACCAAACTGAACCATAGCAACTAACCTCTTGACATAGGGGTCTTGTGCACATGAAATCCAGAGTTATGAATACCTGTATACATTAATTAATAGCAAATGCATGTTTCTGGGTATTTCAGTGCTATTAGGAGTAGGACTTATCAATGCAAACAAGTTGGAAACCCTAAAAAGAATACATACACTGTATAGTATTATTTAAAAAGTCACTCTTACTAATCATCCTCTCCATAGAAACTTTCGTGTCTTCTTTTTTAATAGACAAATTTGAATTTGAAATAAAACCTATTCAATTTTGTTGTGAATATTATTATGAATACAACTATTTAATAAATAGAATTTCTGTTAAAAGTAAGAAGACGATGAGAAAATATTAAATTAAATATATGCATGTATAGGTGAACTTCTGAACTATATTCACAATGAATGCAGGTCCAGACTCTCAAGCTTATTCATCTCCAGTTTCCCACACCAGCCTCATCACATCACCTCGCAGAAGCAGTGTGTTCTATGCCAAACCTGACTGACCTGACACTGCTTGGAATGGATCCAGATGAGGAGTTCTACTCTACATTGAAAGCAAAGGCATCATCCATACAGGTATGTGTGTCCTAATATAAATTTAATGGAGGGTCATTGATCGACAGAAACAGCAGTAATAGTTATATGGTGCACACGTATAAATATGTTTTCTTTCCCAAACACCCTTTTTTTTTAAAGCCATTCACTTGGTCAATTGGAATTGTCATGAAACATGAAATGAAAGCAAACTACATGTAAGCTGATTCTGTTAAAATTCAAGTGTGTATAAGATTTACATTGTTTTGTTCAATAATCTGTATCCAACCTTTTCCAAGTTTGATGGATAGGAAAACATATGTCATATAGTATTTTGAGAGTCAATTTTGATAAAGGCTTGAATTTACCAAACTGATCCATAGCAACTAACCTCCTGACATAGGGTCTTGTGCACATGAAATCCAGAGTTATGAATACCTTCATACATTAATTAATAGCAAATGCATATTTCTGGGTATTTCAGTGCTATTAGGAGTAGGACTTATCAATGCAAACAAGTTGGAAACCCTATAAAGAATACATACACTGTATAGTATTATTTAAAAAGTCACTCTTACTAATCATCCTCTCCATAGAAACTTTCATGTCTTCTTTTTTTTAATAGACAAATTTGAATTTGAAATAAAACCTATTCAATTTTGTTGTGAATGTTATTATGAATACAACTATTTAATAAATAGAATTTCTGTTAAAAGTAAGAAGACGATGAGAAAATATTTAATTAAATATATGCATGTATAGGTAAACTTCTGAACTATATTCACAATGAATGCAGGTCCAGACTCTCATGCTAGATTATGTCCAGTGTCCCACACCAGCCTCATCAGATCACCTCGCAGAAGCAGTGTGTTCTATGCCAAACCTGACTGACCTGACACTGCTTGGAATGGATCCAGATGAGGAGTTCTACTCTACATTGAAAGCAAAGGCATCATCCATACAGGTATGTGTGTCCTAATGTAAATTTAATGGAGGGTCATTGATCGACAGAAACAGCAGTAATAGTTATATGGTGCACACGTATATATATGTTTTCTTTCCCAAACACCCTTTTTTTAAAGCCATTCACTTGGTCAGTTGGAATTGTCATGAAACATGAAATGAAAGCAAACTACATGTAAGCTGATTCAGTTGAAATTCAAGTGTGTATAAGATTTACATTGTTTTGGTCAATAATCTATATCCAACTTTTCCAAGTTTGATGGATAGGAAAACATATGTCATATAGTATTTTGAGAGTCAATTTTGATAAAGGCTTGAATTTACCAAACTGAACCATAGCAACTAACCTCTTGACATAGGGGTCTTGTGCACATGAAATCCAGAGTTATGAATACCTTCATACATTAATTAATAGCAAATGCATATTTCTGGGTATTTCAGTGCTATTAGGAGTAGGACTTATCAATGCAAACAAGTTGGAAACCCTAAAAAGAATACATACACTGTATAGTATTATTTAAAAAGTCACTCTTACTAATCATCCTCTCCATAGAAACTTTCGTGTCTTCTTTTTTTTAATAGACAAATTTGAATTTGAAATAAAACCTATTCAATTTTGTTGTGAATATTATTATGAATACAACTATTTAATAAATAGAATTTCTGTTAAAAGTAAGAAGACGATGAGAAAATATTAAATTAAATATATGCATGTATAGGTGAACTTCTGAACTATATTCACAATGAATGCAGGTCCAGAAACTCAAGCTTAATCATGTCCAGTGTCCCACACCAGCCTCATCACATCACCTCGCAGAAGCAGTGTGTTCTATGCCAAACCTGACTGACCTGACACTGCTTGGAATGGATCCAGATGAGGAGTTCTACTCTACATTGAAAGCAAAGGCATCATCCATACAGGTATGTGTGTCCTAATGTAAATTTAATGGAGGGTCATTCATCGACAGAAACAGCAGTAATAGTTATAGGGTGCACACGTATATATATGTTTTCTTTCCCAAACACCCTTTTTTAAAGCCATTCACTTGGTCAGTTGGAATTGTCATGAAACATGAAATGAAAGCAAACTACATGTAAGCTGATTCAGTTGAAATTCAAGTGTGTATAAGATTTACATTGTTTTGGTCAATAATCTATATCCAACTTTTTCCAAGTTTGATGGATAGGAAAACATATGTCATATAGTATTTTGAGAGTCAATTTTGATAAAGGCTTGAATTTACCAAACTGAACCATAGCAACTAACCTCTTGACATAGGGGTCTTGTGCACATGAAATCCAGAGTTATGAATACCTTTATACATTAATTAATAGCAAATGCATATTTCTGGGTATTTCAGTGCTATTAGGAGTAGGACTTATCAATGCAAACAAGTTGGAAACCCTAAAAAGAATACATACACTGTATAGTATTATTTAAAAAGTCACTCTTACTAATCATCCTCTCCATAGAAACTTTCGTGTCTTCTTTTTTTAATAGACAAATTTGAATTTGAAATAAAACCTATTCAATTTTGTTGTGAATATTATTATGAATACAACTATTTAATAAATAGAATTTCTGTTAAAAGTAAGAAGACGATGAGAAAATATTAAATTAAATATATGCATGTATAGGTGAACTTCTGAACTATATTCACAATGAATGCAGGTCCAGAAACTCGAGCTTAATGATGTCCAGTGTCCCACACCAGCCTCATCACATCACCTCGCAGAAGCAGTGTGTTCTATGCCAAAACTGACTGACCTGACACTTGGAGTGTTGCCTAATGAGGAGTTCTACTCTACATTGAAAGCAAAGGCATCATCCATACAGGTATGTGTGTCCTAATTTAAATTTCATGGAGGGTCATTCATCGACAGAAACAGCAGTAATAGTCATATGGTGCACACGTATATATATGTTTTCTTTCCCAAACACCCTTTTTTTTAAAGCCATTCACTTGGTCAGTTGGAATTGTCATGAAACATGAAATGAAAGCAAACTACATGTAATCTGATTCTGTTGAAATTCAAGTGTGTATAAGATTTACATTGTTTTGTTCAATAATCTATATCCAACCTTTTCCAAGTTTGATGGATAGGAAAAATATGTCATATAGTATTTTGAGAGTCAATTTTGATTTTGATCCTCTCCATAGAAACTTTCGTGTCTTCTTTTGTTAATAGACAAATTTGAATTTGAAATAAAACCTATTCAATTTTGTTGTGAATGTTATTATGAATACAACTATTTAATAAATAGAATTTGTGTTCAAAGTAAGAAGACGATGAGAAAATATTAAATTAAATATATGTATGTATAGGTAAACTTGTATTTGTTGACAGGTAATCGGAAGATATATTGTTTACTCGAACATCCTCCAAATCAAGATCTTGTGTTTCTAAGTTGAGTTCATTAATGTCAATATTATCAGCACCTTCACTATTTAACGAGGAATTGGTAGTCAAGCTGTCGTCAAGTGACTGAACAAAGGGTGCATTTACATGCACAGAATCTACATTACAGTTGATACTCATCATAGAACATAGAAATTAACATTTGAAAGAATTGCAAGTACAGATGTTTATGTAGTAAATCATGAATCAAAACATTTCTGTTTAAGCTCGAGTGAGATACATGTGGTGAAATGCCAAAGCGCGCAGGTGGTGAATTTATATATGCTACTAAGTACAGAGTAAGGTTGAAAATATGCTGAAAGTTGATCAAATTCATCATAATAAAAAAAAGTAGCCGCTTGTGTGGTTAAGCGGGAGACACGAAATGTTTACACTGTGTTCTATTGAACAAAAAGAACTTTACTGCCTGAAAATGAGGTGGCGGGACCTGAATATGGTGAATTAAAACTTCCAGTTTTTTTTTGTCTGATTTTGTTCAAACTTTGACCAGTCTGCTTCTCTGATTTTTCTGCTAGACTAGTTTGATATTAAGGTTGGATTTCCACTTAAATAATAAATTGTCCCACAGGCCAGAGATTACATCGCATTTCACTGAGTTAAACATACATACATAAGTGTACAGGGCTGATGTTTCTAGCCCAAATACCAACTACCAAGTTTCTGAATTGTGCAGGGGAGTGAAGCAAGCAATTGAAATTGTACACATTTTCAGTGGATATGTAATTTGTCATGAAATATATTTGACTGTGACAATTAAAATTAAGAAAATAATACAAAAAGAACTTTACTGCCTGAAAATGAGGTGGCGGGACCTGAATATGGTGAATTAAAACTTCCATGGGGGATGGGGAGGAGGGGATTGGGAGGAGGAACTGGTTTCAGATCCCCCTCTTCCCACAGAGAGCAAGCAGAAATTATGAGACTTTCATTCAATTATGATGTATCCAATTAAAGCAGAAAAAAGGAACTAGCCTTTTGTTAGCTCAAGTGAGCTATTGCTATGATTATTGCTTTTGACCGTCGTCTTTTTACGGTATTATAACTTCTCAAAAACGTGTGGTAAAATATTAACCAAACTTGGTTGGAATCATTCTTATGCAAGGGAGATCTAAATTTGTTTAAATGAGGTATGTATCCGCAAGGGGGCCTTTGGGGCAGCATCCCCAAATTTCTCAGTGGCAGTAATTGCACATGCTCTCCTTCTTGTCGAAAACCTATGGCTGGATTCTAACCAAGTTCGGTAGGAATCACCTGCAGGAAAGGGAGATTTAAAGTTGTTCAAATGGAATATATGCCCCCAAGGGTGCTTGAGGGCAGCATCCCTCAAAGTGCCCCTATTGCGAGGCCCCTACTTTCATCGGCTCAGGTGAGCGTAAGGTCCGCCGACCTCTTGTTTTTAACGTGATATATATGGGAGCATGCATAAAATTGCGGCTGCTATTCAAGAACATTACAGTAGAGACATACTAATGTCTTAGGATGGTATTTTCCACCTTGTAGGTTGCCCTTTTGCACAGTAATCAATGTTTGAATTCTATAAATGTAATATCAAAGATGCTCTAGACTCTAGGCTATTGAGTAAGGAATGATCTTGGAAATAAATGATTATCAAACACATTGCTATCAGGAGAGGAGGCAGCTTCCAACTACCCGAGCCCTTTTAGGGTTGAATTGTAAAAGTAATGGTCTCCTCTTCTCTGTTGTTTTCTGATCCTCTAATAGTATGAGAAAATATAAGATTTGTCTAACAGGTAGTTTTTTTTAATTTTCTTTTTACTTGATGTCGATACCATATTCAATTACTACTGCTCATAGTATAGTAATAATGACTGCTATGAGAGGCATAGTAGTATTAATGACTGCTTTGAGAGAAATAGTTGTTTTTATACGCTAGGAAGGTTACAATTGTGCTATTGCCCGAGGCGCCGAGGGCAATAGCCAAATTGTAACCTTCCGAGAGCGTATAAAAACAACTATTTCTAATATTAAAGCAGTCATTAATACTTTTATATGCCGAAAAATAGTCAACTTACCAATCAACTGGTAGAACAGGAAGAGCAGAAATAAATACTAAATACACATAGAATCTAGTTAGTGTTAGATCTAATAATATATTCAAATCTGTTGTTGAGAGGCACTGGAAAACCCATCCACTCAAGTTTTCACCCTATCAGAGACTACCCAACGTGACGAGGGCAATAAGCTACAAGCTTTACGCCTCTACATCCAAGTAAAGTAGTCTAGACTACGCCTCATCGGTGCGGTAAAGTTTAATACTCAGTACAATGTCAATGACAGTAGATCTCTAGACCCTCTCTAGTACACAACAATTAATGTGTGGACTCCACTGACTGGATTTGACTATCATAATATATTAGACCTTACATTGGTGTGCTTGCTGTCAGCAGAATTAATCAAGTCTTGCATTTGATCATCATCAAGAAGTTGAAATCTTG
>CP137674.1:19550362-19628850 GCA_037976565.1 Mesocentrotus franciscanus | reverse complement strand
CGAATATTGCTCTTGAAAACCATCATTTTCAGGAAAATTCCAAAATAACTTGCGCTCAATTTGCGAACTTTATACCTAGGTCTATGAAACTTGGCAGACATGTGTATCAACCTACTTGACAATTGTCTGCACAGTTTGGTAAAATTTCATGATGTCATCACAAAGTTATATTGTCAAAAATGCTGCATTTGTTATGCAATGATCACATTACAATGCGTGACATATGCTTGTAGTACATTAGCATGGATGACAACGGGTCAAAATGACCGTAATGAAATGCCCTTTGAAATGATACCATACACGGTATATGTCCACACAGAAAAAACATACTTTATATGACATCAATTTTCAGACTGATTTTGCCCCCTTCCCAATTTGTCTTTATCTTGTAATTTTGCAAATATATTCTGGGTGGCCAAATCAGGACATCTCATAGCTGGATTTTAAACTTTTTCAAACAGGACTTTTTAGATGCCATTCTATATCCTGCATTACAATGTATCACACTATATGCGTCACGTACATGTATTAGTCTGTTAGCATGCAAGGCCATGTAGGCCAAAGTACAGTATATGGAAAACCATATGTGTTTAACAATTTAACACGTGTCGTGTATAAAGGATCATCTAATTGCTTTATTTATCTGCCCAAAGAAATAGAAATACAGGCATCAATGCCATTCTACGATTGCAGTTCTAGTTTCCTACAAACCTCTTTGAAGAACCTTTCCATAATTATACTGTTGTACTGTAAGAAAATTGCAAGCAACATAAAGTAAAAACTTGTACAAAAATGGATGAACTAATTTTGTTTATCAAACCATGATCAAACTTACCAAATGTGGTCCAATGAATGCATAACCAGCTACAGTGTGCGCTGTCATGTCTGTGTCTATGGTCAGCTCTAACTCCTCTGATGAAACCCTGTCCTTCACCAAGGCTGCTACATCTGGGTCCTGACTCTCAAAGGCTACATCAACAATGAAATGTAAATTTCTACTGAAGTTCAAACAATTCAGCATAGAGTTCAGTACATAGGTTGCAATACTTTTGTTCTGTGACACAGTGAAGTACAGGAGATACCTAAACTGCTCCTTCCTTGGCAGGAATTGCCGAATCAGCCTCTTGAATTCATTACGATCTGATTCATACAGGGAAGCAAGATGGACTCCAGCCATGTACTCCTGAAACAGTTTGTGAGGGAAGAAGACTGGCAATTGCACATGAGAATTCCTCTCATTTGTATCCATGTCAGCAGCAATTCTGTCCTCCTGAGACAAGATCCCGACCCGACAGGCAGCGTCCTTGGATTCTATTTCTTGGCATGTTTGGAAATCATCTTCACTGAAAGTCAAGGTATTTTCTAGCAGACCATTGAAGGCTTGTTTGGCAATCGGTCCAAGGAGCTCATCAATTTTTTTCATATAGGCAATAAGTGAGGGGCTGCCTACTTTCTTCACCTCTTTCTGAGCATAATGTTCTTTTAGAAAGGCAATCATTTCTTTGAATATCTGAGAAAAAGTTTTCAGTGATTTCATGTTCTTTATTTTTTGCTCGTCACGTTCTCTCCACATAAGACACAACATGGCTACATATATAGGATAGGGGGCCATGTTTTCAGATATGACATCATTATCACTGAAGAATTGGATAAGCTGATTTGCTTTATCATCATTCTTTGGAAAGTATTTGTGAATGTAAACTGACAAATTCTCTCTGTTGAAACCCTCAACATGAATGAATGTGTAGAGCTTCATTAGATCACCATCTGATCTAATCTCCACTGCTCTCCATGGGCGAGTAGTCACCAAGACTGGGCATGAGGCAAGTTGATCTGAACAAAGAATATCTACAAGTCCAATATCACCAGTTTCAGATGAGCTTCCGCATGCCTCTGAGGAGGTGACACTTGGCTGTGATTCAAAAGATTTTGTCTTCATGATTAGGCCACTGACTTCGTCTAGCCCATCAAATGCGATGAATACCTTGTCAGGATTTGACTGGATATACTCAGTCATCTGAGAAACTGTTGCTGGATTGTTTTTGGCCAGATAAGACTTTGCAATCTCCCCAATAGTGTGTTTCTTAAATTCACGTAGAGGAACAATCAAGACCCACACAAAGTGACTGAAATACCTCCCTTCAATCCAGTCCCAGGCAATCTTAGCACACAATGTAGTTTTTCCAGCCCCTGCCTCTCCCTGAACCATGATCCGCTTGGGGAACTCTCCATTGACTTTGAGATCAAGGATATCATTGTAATCTAGCATTCGCTTCTCTGTCCCATGCTCTTCTTGTAAGAAGAGATTAGTATACATGTCTTTAAACTGCACAATGGAAGCTGGATTCAGAGGATCAGCTCTGATCTTACAGACAGTTGACCTATACTTGAACTTGAAATCATTTGCACACCGCTCAACCAGTTCAGGAGAAAGTGGTTTGATCTGAGATTCAGCTGAAGGAGGTTTGGTCTGTGATTCTGTCAGTCTTGATGGCCCTCCTAAAAATACATAGATAATCCATATTCACATGATTACACATAAAAATATTTTGATACATCTGAAAGGATTGTTAAGGCCTGGACACGTATTCAATTCCATACTTAAGTAAAAAATTTATTTAAAAAGCATTTTACTAAGTAAAGTATGATTTTGTATTAGTAAATGACTTAACTATTTTACTTAAGCAAGGTTAGTATTCAAATATCTCTTTTTGGCAAAGTAATTTGCTTAAACTTAGGTATATAAATAAGGACACTTGTGAGTTTCCCTCACAATCACACAAGAAAAAAAACAAGACAAATATGACTGACTCTAGTATGCCTCTGCCTAAATTCAGTTAAGATCAGGGCTTGAATCAATCTTTAAATATCACAATGAGAACAAAAATCCTATATATATATATATATATATATATATATATATATATATATATATATATATATCCATATAAATACATGCTGATTGATCTTTACAACCTTTGACCTTTGACCTGACAATTTTCAACTAAAGTAGCTGAAAGGGCAAGTCCACTCCAAAAATAACTTATTTTCAATAAAAGCGGAAAAATCAGACAAACCAATCAAAAAAAGTTTGAGCAAAATGGGATAACTAATAAGAAAGTTATGAATTTTTGAAAAAGTATGTAAAACTATGGAACAATGAGAATCACGACACAAATTGCCAAGATGGTTATCAGTTTGTGACGTCATGTCCTCACAACTTATCAATTGCTTTATATAGTTTAATCCCATTAATTTCCTTTTATCCCCAAAACTTGATTTCCTCATGCCTTTGCCCAGGTTATATGATTTGTATCATATTGCGTGCATGACATTTCCCAAAACTTTTATGAATTTTGAAGAATTGATACTATTTTCTGAATATTGTATTTCATAATTATTGATTTTTATATAAATAGTTTATCAAAATTCAATTTTTCATGATTTAACTGGACAAAAATTACTCTTTATTTGTGCATCCACACAAAAACATATTACTAACAATCTAACTTGGATGCTGGTGTGAAGAAATAAGATTCTTAGGGTGAAAATAGGAAATTTATATTATCAATATAAAGAAAATAATTAGTGGATAGTGAGGACCATACGTCACAGACTCATGAGTGAGTTGCCAATTTGTGTAGTGATTTTCAAAGTTTTTCATGTCATTAAAAATTCATAACTTTCTTATTAGTTATCCGATTTTGCTCAAAACTTTTTTGATTGGTTTGTCTGTTTTTTTTCTGGTTCTATTAAAAGTAAGTTATTTTTGGAGTGGACTTGGGCTTTAAAGTAATTGATAAGGTAATAATCGGTTCATTTTGCTGACCTTTGACCTTCTTAATCTGAAATATAATAAGTTTGTCTCAATATGGGGATTCATACCAACATCACACTTGAAATTCATGGCTCAAACTGTTCTTGAGACATTGCAATAATAGGGCTAAAACCCTAAAAAATAATTTAATTTGACCCTCATGACCCTTGGCCTTTGACCTATCCTATATATATATATATATATATATATCCATATAAATGCTGATTGATCTTTACAACCTTTGACCTTTGACCTGACAAATTTCAACTAAAATAGCTTAAAGTAATTGATAAGGTAATAATCGTTTCATTTTGCTGACCTGTGACCTACTTATCTCAAAATCTAATCACTTCATCTCACTTTGGTGATGCATGATAACACCACATTTTAAGTTCATAGCTCAAGTGGTTCTTGACATATCTTGAGTCTAAAACCTGTAATTTCAACAATTTACCTCTATAACTCACTTACACCCAAATCTAATCAAGATTATCTTCCTATATGGTGATACATACTACCAACAAGTTTGAAGTTCACACCTCAAGTGGGTCTTGAGATATCGCAATATTAAAAAAGCAGGACAGATGAACATACAACCCCAAAATACATTTTCTCCCGCACCACCTTCCTTGGGCGGATGCATAATTACAGTTATCATAATGAAATGATGCAAAAGAATATAATTTGATTGTAGAACATGTGCATATAAAGAAAGCTGACATACATTATATTCTGCTGTCACTCAAAGTACTTGTACTATCTTGGTGTCAAGAAAATATCTAGGATTAACAAAGTTAAATTAGTAAATTATAAAAACATACATGGGGCCAGATAAAATTTGGCACTTCTGTAAATTGTGGCAAATGTATAGAACACAGCTAGAGCACTCGCTTTCTCCATGGTAAAAACTGACTTCACTTTTATGCATGGTTCTCTATCTTCTGTTGTAGCAAGAAATTGTATCTGTTTACCTGTGCTGTTTGGAATTAGAGTTTCATTGAGTAATCTGTCTGAAAGGCCACCCAAGTCAATCGCTTGAAGTTTTTCTGCCAAAAGCTGCCTTCTGTTTGAGTGTAGAGGTTGCTGCCTGACTTTCCATTTCATGAATAGGCACAAAAATGCATTGGGATAGTTATTCCTCTCCTGTATCAGGATGTTCTCTAGGTCAGAATAGGAGAAACCTAGAGATATCCCTACAGCCTTGTAGTCAGATGGACAAATATCCTTGGCCAGCCTCAGGAACTCCATGTCACTAACAGTACTGTAAAATGAATGGGTACAATAGGATATTAGCTAGAGAACATCCTATTGGCTGAGAAGTTATCATGTGACACATATTACATATGTGCTCGAACATGCAATATAATAGCCTTGGGATATCAGAATATAGTGCCTGTGATATTCAACATTTGAAAAATATTGCCCCAAGTTGCAGCTCAGGGCGGTATTGTTCTTACAAGGGTAATTATATTCCAAAAAAGCAGAGTTTGGCAGTAAATACAATAATGTTAATGATGATGATGATGATAATAACAGTAAGAAGAAAAGGATTACTACTACTTGTAAAAATAATGATAATGTTTGCATGTATTATCATTACTAGATTTCATGATGATGATGATGATGTTGATAGTGATTATTTATTTTTTTTTTTTTGGTATAATTATTACAATTATCATCATCATCATGATTATTATTGCTATTATTATCATTATTTTTACCTTCATCATCATAATTGTTACCTATATCATGCATAATCTATATCACTAAGTTTGTTTGATAACATGATGATTTCAAGTGTCACATTGACTCATTCATGACAATTGACCACATTGTGTGGTTAATTGCCTTGTTTATATAAGAAGGTTGAGTTCTTGGAAATGTGATTAAAATTGTGAGCCTTTTCACACTTTTTATGTTATAGTGTGGAAGAGTATCATAGAAAAAATCTTTCCTGAAAAAGACAGCTCTTCAAATGCCCTCATTTTTTAAATATGACAAATATTTTGATGTGGACCACACTTTCCTGCCACATGTTTGTGTAGTCCCATTCCATATACAAATTTCTGTGTCCAGTACAAGTGACTTTTAGCAAGACTGGGCAAAATTATCATTTTGACAACTCCAAAACCTCACTTATAAATGTGCTACATGATCAACCTTTCCTATCGCTTCCACATTGTTTCTTTCGCAATGCAATCATGTAACTAGGTTCCTGTTTCATAAAACATGTTATCAATCACAAATGCTAAACTTCTATGACAAATCTGCTCTCCGCGGATCAAATGCCACAATTTCAGTAGCTTATAACGGTTATTGTAACTTGTTATCGATAGCAAGGTTCATGAAACAGGGCCCAGAACTCAACTTCATTGTTAACCCCCGAAGATGCTACTGGTATATGCATACCTTACTGCAGTGTTAGGACCTGGATTGGTTTCAATGTCACCAGATCTCATCAAGAGGATCAGGAGTAGATAGAGAAGGCAGAATCCATCCATGGTGTAAGATGTCCTTCTCACTCGACAGAAATGAAGTCCTCTGGAAAATGGTGATATGACATGGGCGACAATACCTGAAAACAATATTCAGAAATATCTACATTATGTACATAAAACAGATGGAATAAAGATTCTTGAGAGTTTCAATTTCACTTTATCTATATAATAACAGCATAAGGTTTGGGGGGCTTTCAACGCCATAAAGTTCTTTGCCCCCGCCTCCTGAACCCCGCCCTTTGGGGGGAATGGCTGGGACAAGCCAAGAAGCCTCACAGTGCCTCACAGTGCCTCACAGGGCTCCTATTTGAGAAATGCTGTATTTGGGCAGAAAAAAAGATTATTTTGTGATTCTTTCAGTTATATTCTTAATCCTATTCCTATTTTGCACCAGTGTAAAGTAATAAAATAACCTCTCGCCAATCTATCTCTTTAACACCAATCATCAACTCCTCATTTAAATGCTCTCTTCTATAAGTTTCCAACATAAAAGTAGCAGAGCCCTAAATCAGTACAACTCACTCAGTTCATGTCCAGTGCAGGGGGGTGTTTCACAAAGATCCTAAGTTGAACGTATCTCTAAGTTGGACTTAACAATTATGGAAAGCCGTTGGCATCTATGAAAATATTTTGTAAAAGTTATTTTAAAAGGCATAAAATGTTGATTCAAATCCTCCATATTTTCTAAAATACTTGAATTTTCGCTTTTGAATATATTTTATTTTGAGGATACTAATGGCTCTCCATAATTTTTAAGTCCAACTTAGAGTTAAGTTCAACTTAGGATCTTTGTGAAACACCCCCCAGGGGGGTGTTTCACAAAGATCCTAAGTTGAACTTATCTCTAAGTTGGACTTAAAAATTATGGAAAGCCGTTAGCATCTATGAAAATATTTTTTAAATGTTTTTTTTTAAGGCATAAAATGTTGATTCAAATTGTTCATCTTTTCAATTATCAAGGAGATATCATGTTCTTGATGTGGAATTTATAAAAAGTCTAAAATACTTGAATTTTCGCTTTTGAATATATTTTATTTTAAGGCTACAAATGGCTCTCCATAATTTTTAAGTCCAACTTAGAGTTAAGTTCGACTTCGGATCTTTGTGAAACACCCCCCAGGTCTGCATGTGTTTTATTATAGCATGCTGTCCATGTGCAGCCTCATGCAAAGTATACTTAAATGAAATACATCATTAACCAGGCGGGGATCCAGGATTTCTTAGGGGGGGGGGCCCAAATTTGAAATTATGCGAGCCAAATATTGGTACGTAATGGTGACCAGCAGAAGCGTAATGAGCAAAAATGTTCGGGGGGGGGGGGCAGACAAAAAATCTTCATCACCCCACTCTTACAGGCAGGCTATTTTGTTTTTCAAAGTGGGTGGGGGGAAGGCTAAAGTATTTACGATCAGGTATAGAGCGTAGAATAAATTGGCGTGGGGTCTAGGGGCAAAGCCCCGGCGGGGGTCAAGGGGTGGAGCCCCAGGAAGCTCAGGGGGTATGGGCATTTAATTACGGTCAGATTAGCATATTTTGATACCTTATTTGTGACACTGGCAAGACACTAATTGACGTAGGGTCCGAGGGCGGAGCACCCAGAAGCTCAGGGGTTTTAGGCATTAAATTACCTTCAGATTAGCATCCAGGGGTCCGCCTTAGGGTCCTAGGTGGAGTCCATGGGGCAGAACCCCCGGAAGCTCAGGTGTTTTAGGCGTTTAAGTACGGTCAGATGAGCATTTTTTTTTTAATACATTATTTGTGACACTGGCAGGACACTATTTGACGTGGGGTCCAGGGGGCGGAGCCCCCAGAAGCCCAGGGGTTTTAGTCATTAAATTACCGTCAAATGATCTTCCAGGGGCTGGCCTTCGGGCTCCTGGTGGGGTTGAGGGGGCGGAGCCCCCGGAAGCTTAGGGGTTTTAGGCATTTAATTACGGTCAGACGAGCATATTTTGATACCTTATAAATTATGTGACTCTGGCAAGACACTAATTGGCGTGAGGTCCAGGGGGCGGAGCCCCCAGAAGCTCAGGGGTTTTAGGCATTAAATTACCTTCAGATTAGCATCCAGGGGTCCGCCTTAGGGCCCTAGGTGGGGTCCATGGGGCAGAACCCCCGGAGGCTCAGGGGTTTTAGGTGTTTAATTACGGTCAGATGAGCATTTTTTTGAAACCTTATTTGTGTCACTGGCAAGACACTAATTGACGTGGGGTCCGAGGGTGGAGCACCCAGAAGCTCAGGGGTTTTAGGCATTAAATTACCTTCAAATGAGCTTCCACGGGCCAGCCTTAGGGCCCTAGGTGGAATCCAGGGGGCAGTGCCCCCGGAAGCTAAGGGGATTCAGGCATTTAATCACGGTCAGATAAACATTATTTTTGTGACACCGTCACTGACAGGTCACTATTCTTTCTTTCTTTCTCTCTTTCTTTCTATTTCTCTTTAATATACTTTTTTTTAATTTGGGGGGCAGAGCTCGAAGCCCCTGACCCCCGCCTCCCCATCTCCTTCTTCCCCCTTTCTTTTCTTCTTCCTCTTCTTTCTTTCCCTTCCTCTCCTCTTTCCCTTTCCCCTTTCCCTTCTTTTCTTTCTCTCTCTCTCTCTTTTTTTTTTTTTTTGGGGGGCCAAGGCCCGCGCGCCCCCCCCCCCTGGATCCGCGCCTGTCATCAACCAATAGCAAAATAGGATTTAAGAATAAAACTGAATATTCATAAGGAAAAGGAGAAGAGAACCAATGATAAGTAAGAAGTGGAAATATGTAAAGCATTCACACAAGATTCATGAATAAAGAATGAGAAGAGAACATACCACCTGTTTTAAGACTTGGTATGTGGAGGAGATGAATGGAGGAAATGAATATGCAAATGATGTGAAATGAATATGTATAGAGAGAAGAGACAAGAGAAACAAATAGTAATTGTGACAAATATCGAAACAAGAACAAGCAATAACAGATTTAAAATACTAGCTATGAACACAATACATTTGGATAAATAGAGGTGTTGTGGTCTAGTGGATTTAAGTCTCCAGACTGTGAACCACAAGTTAAGGGGTTCGAATCCCTGCCACAACAGTCAACACGAACGTCCTTTGCAACACTCCACCCAGGTGAGATAAATGTGTATCTGGAAGTAGCCCTCATCCAAACAATTCAATTTTTGGATGCTAATAGTAATATAACAAAGTCTTGTGTTAAAATCATATCAGGACAATTACCCCCCTGGACAATCACCCCTGGAAATTACCCCTGGAAAACAACTCCCCAAGGACTATATAACCCCAAGGAAAATTACCCCCAAGGACAATACACCCCCCAGAAAATCACCCCTGTTCATCAAAGGGAAGTCCACCCTGATAATAAATTGGTTTAATCAAAGCAATTTTTTTTTTTTTTTTTTGGGGGGTGATCCAAGGGTGTAATTTTCAGGGGATAATTGTCTTCGGGAGGGTAATTGTCCACGGGTTAATTTTCCAGGGGGCTAATTGTCCTCGGGAGGTGGTTGCAGTCCTTGGGGGGTAATTTCCCGGGGGTTATTTTCTGGGGGTTATAGTCCTTGGGGGTAGTTTTCCGGGGTAATTTTCCGGGGGTGATTGTCCAGGGGGTAATTGCCCTAGCACCTGTTAAATATAATGTGTTAAAGGAAATGGTCTAGTCATCCAAGTGATATCAAGAATCAAAATGATGACTGTATAACCAAATAAAAGAACAACTACAACTACAATGTGTATACCCCGGTGTATACCCCGGTGTATATACCCTGGTGTATATGTACCCAGACGTTCTGTTTCCGGAGGTTGTGTATCGATCTGGACAGTTGATTAAAAACGGTAATTTGAAGGAGTTTAAACTAAAGTTAAATGCAACATTTCATAGATATTTTAAGACTTATGATATATGAGTTATCTTATAAATAAACAATTAATGAATGGAGGGTTGGTATTATTTAATACATACATTTCATTAAATCCAAAGGCAAAAGTGGTGGCTTTATGTTTTTAATTGTCTGGATACCCTACTCCATGCCCATATACGCATTGGCAATTTAGTATATAACCACTAGTACGTGTTGCTGGTGTGCATCATATTATAACTCACAAACTTAATACTGACAAAGTCACATTGTAACAAGCCAACAAAATAAGTACAAGGAAATAGACTAACCTTGTTTCATTTCAGTCTGATCAGGTTTACAAAGACAGCATGTCGTCTACAGACTTAAATTTAAATCTACGGCAACTGAAGAAAGATAAATTTAGTAAGATCAATCACTGAATCGAACTCGGAAGCAAGGTGGCGTGGCAGTACGTGCAAATTTCTGGCAGGAAAAATGGCGAATGTGGGTGGCCGCGAATGAGGGGGAATCCCCGGCCGCGCCTTTTGTAAACATAACATAAGCCAATCCTACCACTGCATTTGATTGGCTCAATAGGAACCTATACGTCATGCGACAGTCATAAGAATGTTCCGTAATCTGATTGGTTTAAATCGGTTCACGTGACATTCAGTGGACTGCACTCGCCACCTGGATATACCGCACTCGGTCCTGCGGACCTCGGTGCGGTATATCCAGGGGCTCTTCTCGCACTTCGTGCATTATTTGGCCCTGAATGCACTCGCTACCGTGCGTTATTTGTATAATATTCATGATACATTTTTGTTTTTATTTTGGGTTGGGATATCTAGCCCTCGTAACGACAAGGGGGCAGGATATAATGATAAATACAGAACAAACACAGGAAAAGTACGAAATGTAAACATAAATGTGCATTGCAGGTTCAGAAACAGTTAAACATTAGGCCTAATTAATTCGAGACATGATAAATTCAAAGCAAACACAGAAAATACATGTAATAGTTATTCAAGTCCATGTAGTATACATGCAATCTGGCGCGGATCCAGGGGGCCGAGGGGGCTCGCCCCCGCCAAAAAAAAAAGGGGAGAGAGAGAGAAGGAAAAGAAGGGAAAGGAAAAGAGGAGAAAAAGGGAAAGAAAGAAGAGGAAGAATAAAATAAAAGGGGGAAAAGAAGAGGATCGGGGGGGCGAAAGGGCCTTAATGCCTCCCAGGCTGTTGCCTCCCCCCCCCCCTCCCCATAAAAAATAAATAAAAAAAAGGAAGGAAAGGAAACAAAGAGGAAGAAGAAAAGAAAAGAAGGGGATATAAGTGTCGATTTTCCCGCCAACAAGTTGTGGATCGGGGGCGGCCTTGCCTTCCCCCATCCCCGCCAAAAAAAAAAAAGAGAGAAGGAAGGGAAAATGAAAGAGGAGATCGAGCTAAAAGGGAACAAAAAAGGGGAAGAACAAAAGAAAAGGGTGAAAGAAGGGGAGATCAGTTGCGATTAATCCCGCCAACAACGTGTGGATCGAGGGGGAGCCGTTAGGTCCTTGCCTCCCCCGGGCCCCTCCCAGCGAACTTAAAAGAGAGAGAAGGAAGGAAAGGAAAGGAATAGCGACCCTCTTTTCGTTTTATGAATAGCACCCCTTTTCTCGTATTATGAATAGCGACCCTCTTCTCATATTACGTAGCGACTCTCTTCTTCGATTATGAATAATGACTCTTATGAAAAGCGACCCTCATTCCGCATTATGAAAAGCGACCCTCTCGTCGTATTATGAATAGCTACCCTCTTCTCCTAATACGAATAGCGACGCTCTGCTCGTATTATGAATAGCGACCCTCTTCTTCGATTATGAATAATGACCCTTATGAGTAGCAACCCTCATTCCGCATTATGAATAGCGACCCTCTCGCCGTCTTATGAATAACGACCCTCTTGTCGTATTATGAATAGCGACCCTCTCGTCGTATTATGAATAGCGACTCTCTTCTCCTCTTATGAATAGCGACCCTCCCCTGTAGTATTATGAATAGCGATCCTTTCCTAGTATTATGAATACGGACCCTTATGAATAACGACCCCGATTCTGTATTATGAATAGCGAGTTAGCGACCCTTTTCTTATATTATGAATAACGACCCTCTTCTTTGATTATGAATAGCGGTCCTTACGAATAATGACCCTTATGAATAACGACCCTTTTCTCAGATTATGAATAGCGGTCCTTACGAATACCGACATTGACCCGCCGGCTGTGCGTGTTTTTTTTTTCTTTCTTCTTCTTCACAGCCATTTCAGCAAGATATCTTCTACGTTCACGCGGGCGTACACAGTGTGGACAGTCTTCATGTCTCTAGTTTGGTTGTGGTTTTTGATGTCTGTATTTGTTGGCGGTCAGTCAAATTTGATTATTTACGCCTAGTCTACTCCAATAATAACTTACTTTCAATAGAAAGAAAGATACAAACCGATCAAAAAAAGTTTGAGCAAAATCGGATAACTAAAGAAAGCTATGAATTTTGAATGACATGGAAAACTTTGAATATCACAAGACAAATTGGCAACTCACTCATGAGTCTGTGACGTCATTGCTTCACTATCCACTAATTGTTTTCTTTATATTGATAACTATACATTTTCAATTTTCCCGCTAAAAATCTTATTTCCTCACACCAGCATCCAAATTATATTGATAGTAATATGTTTCCGTGTGGATGCACTAATATAGAGTAATTTGTTTAATTGTTAAATCATGAAAAATTTGAATTTTACTAAACTATTTCTATGAAAATTAATAATTATGAATATACAGTGTTCCGAAAATAGTATCAATTTTTCAAAGTTCATAAAAGATTTTGTGATATGTCATTATGTCAATATCATATAATTGGCACTGAGGCAAATCAAGTTTTGGGGATAAAAATTGAAATTAATGGGATAAAAATATATAAAGCAATTGATAAATAGTGAGGTAATGACGTCACAAACTGATAACCAAATTGGCAATTTGCATAGTGATTTTCTTTGTTCCATGGTTTTTCATACTTTAAAGGGATCCGGTAACTTTGTCTCATATTCTGAAACAAAATTCTGGATTTAGCTCATGATGCAATGATAATCATAAACCTTTAGGTCAGTCAGGAACCCCATGACTTTTACAAGCTGATCGCCTGTCTGATTATCAAGATATTTATGATTGGAATTACAAATTTTGAAAACCGTTCGCCTGATGGTTTTCATAACACTATAGTCTATTAGGGAAAACGAGTATGGTAAAACCGGTCAATCAAAGATTTTTACTTTTTGAGGCACTTCTTGATCATTTTGAAGCGCAATTTTTTTAGGGCTTCATTATTACACCATATCACAGACACTAATAACATGTAGGGCCGTGTATCTCAGATTTAACACTGTTAAACGATCCCTTTAAATTCATAACTTCCTTATTAGTTATCCGATTTTACTCAATTTTTGTTTGCTCTGTTCTCTTGTTTTTTCTGCATCTATTAAGAGCAAATTATTTTCGGAGTCGAGGTAGTCGAGTCGTAAAAGTTCCTAGCTTGGAAACTCTACGCACCTGAGCTTCGCTGGTCCTCTGCCCGGGGAGCGTTATTTTTTCTGCGGCACAGATTGGGGTTAGGTGCGTGTTGAGCCTATGGGAAAGTTTAGGGTTAGGGTTAGGGTTAAATCAAGACCTCTTTTTAAAAAAAAGCCCCAATCTGTGCCGCAGAAAAAAATGACGCGCCCGGGGATGTACCGTCCCTGCCAACCCTGCTACGTTCCACTGTTCCCCCACCATTCCCCACATAATATATATATATAATAGAGCGAGCTTATCAATCCTTCGGATCTAGGCCACTCAGATACACAGTGTACTGCTGTAGCATGACGTCACTCGAGTTTCCGTGTTTTGGCGGATGTCGTTCTGTCAAGAACGGGAGGTCCGAATGAAACATATATAGAGCTATATAATAATTATAATATATATAATATTATATTTAGCTCTATGGAATGAAATGATCTTAGTCTCATGCACAGGTTAATTACTAGTGTCACAGATGGGTCGTTACTGTTACACTATTATGGACAGATTGGATAGATGTGTAAATCGATCATTGAATTATGATCACTATATACGATGCGAAAATGATTCTTCTTCAACTTCCGGATACCAACCTGGGAATTTTGGTTGCCTCCTGCGGGACTCACTGCTTTTGCCAAATTTGTGCATAAGATTTGGTTTTCGGTGAGTCCGGGACGGCAAAAACGCAACTTATAGCGCGACCCTTGCCTATATTATTGCTCTTCAAAACAAATCTGACACAAACTTTAGAAATATGTGAGAGGAAGAGATGGTATGGTAGTAGTACTCACTTGTATTATGTTTTAAACAGAAATTTATTTTTCACCTTTAAAATGTACTCATAAAAATAAAGGGTCAACGTTTTCTAATCTTTAGCAAGTGTCTCAAGAATGAAATATTGCTTCAGACCATGATTTACGTCATTAAACAAAAATATACTAGGATCGAGTCAGTGGCGGATCCAGGGGCCGGCCCCTCTAGCAAAAAGACAAGTAAAAACACCCTTTTTTGTAAAAAAAAAAAGAAGATGGGCCCCCTCCCCTGGCGCTTTAGGGGAGGGGGTGGATGTTAAAGAAGAAAAAAATAGCACTGTCCCCCCGTTGAGCAAAAAATTGACCGGCACGATTTTCAAATTTTGGGGGCAAAAAAAAAAGAAGTGCTCACAACCCCCCTCCCCACTGAGCGAAAAATCGGCCCGCACGATTTTCAAATTTTGGGGGGCAAAACAAAATAAGGTGCTAACGCTAACTTCCCCCCTCCCCAATAACTTGAGAGCGTCCGGAGCTCCGCCCTCTGGACCCCAGCAGGGGCTCTAATTAAGGCTGACCCCTGGACCCAATTAGACAAACCTTTGTTCTATACATGCTGTTAAGAGAGAGTGTGTGTTTCTATATTGCTCAAGACTGCTATCTTGAAGGATCTGAATAGTTCAAATTTGAGAGCATCCGGGGGCTTCGTCCCTGGATCCCTGGCTTTGCCCCAACAAACCAACGGGCTCCTAAAACGGGCCCGTGGACCCCATCCGTATTGTATAAGTGGTTCCCAAGAAAAACTATGACTATAGAATTCAACTGTAGAGCCAGGCAGGCTTCTGAACGTCCTGAAAATGAGCACTGCTGTATAAAATATCCGATTTGAAAGGCCAATTTAAATGACAAGTTACAAGACTGTTAAATTTATATGCAAATTTTTATTAAATGCATTTTTTAAAAGGCAGTTCCTTCATTATACAATTATTCACCAATATTACATTTCAGCCATTGCCTTTAATCTGTGATTGATCAGAAACATCTTACATTGTAAAATCAAATATTCAAACTTGGATACATGTAGGGCCAACATATTATGAAAAGTTATGAAAGCACATTAGACAATATATGAGGCCAGACACAATTTTCCTGATCCATCTTGAATTACCTAGATAATAGCCATCTAGATAATTCCCGCGAAAAATCCTGTGCCAATTTCTCAATAAAGGAGAATTTTCTTGGTTCGTTGTAGGACTTTTCGCAGGATTTTTCGTAGGATTTTTCGCAGGATTTTTCGCGGAAAAATTGATGACAGACAGCAAATTATCTAGAAATCTATTCATTGGCCACTGTCGTGACATTGCCTATGGAAATAACTACCATGTGTAAGTTGGCATAAAGGACCAATTGAGCATAGGACAAGTGTGTTGCAAAACTACAATACAAGATGTATCCTATACTGATCCCAGATACCCATTTATTCATCTGTATTAAGAGAAGCAATTGTAAATATAATATCTTGCTGAATAACATAAAGTGTCATGCCATTGCTCATACCCATCACTTATCCTGTCCAATATGACTGCTTAAACACTCTGTGGTTACACACATCAAAATATGACAATTAACCCCCAAAGCAAAGGGGGCTGGGGGCTGGGGAAAGAGCTTTGATGGACACTACAGAAGAACAGTAGAATACCCAACCACACAAGTAACCCTAACCCTAACCCTGACCCTGACCCTGACCCTGACCCTGACCCCAACCCTCATACATCATAATGATGCGTGGTGGGATATTACGCAGTTAAGCTGAAATGGATCTTCATGTAGTACAAAAAAATTACATAAAACTATGCCATCATGGGCCTACATTATAAAACATTAAATAAATACAATATACCAAAAGATATTGTATAGTGTATATGATGCTGTTGACAATTACCAATCTACAGAACATATATATAGGCATACTCAGTTCTAACGATTCTACACAAGGATGGACAAGAAAAAAACGTTGGTGCATTTTGTATGTGAACGTTTCATTGCATATTTCAGTACTTACTAGGGAAAATAATTACGGTACTGTTCATATATGGAGAACATTCACACAAGGTTTTGTTAAAGACCTAAGTGTGGGGAAGCTCAAAACATAAAATGATATCTTGGATTCTAACAAAATCTATGTGAGCTTATCACAGAAGACAGACCATGGTGTAACAAATTTCATGGTACAAATGGTTCAGGCATTTTTTTGTTGTTGCTAGAAGTATGAAGTTATGAATGAATATTTACGTATGACCTTGATTTATTCAAAATGTTGTAAGCTGTTTGTCAATTGTGAATGTGAATTATAGGACAAACTAATACAATAATGGAAGATTACAAGCAATGAATAATAGATTGCATAAAACATTTGCATTGATAATGCACATATACATAAACATAATAATGCTAATACAGTTATATTTCAATAGACACAATAAGAGCTAAATTGAAGCTAAGAATGGTTAAATGTCATGTATTTTCACAGGATGAAAAATTAAATTCTTATATATACCTACCAATCAGACGTGTCCGGCAAGCACATCAATTCAAAATATATTTTTAGTAATGAACTTTAAAAAACTCACATGCAATAATTTTTTTTTTTAAACTGTCTTAGTGGTCACTTGTATAGAAAGGCCGCCTGTATATAAAGGCCACTTGTCTAGAGTGGATACCTACACTGCTTCCCTCCAGGAGAAAACCTATGATGAAGAACCTGTCTAGAAAGGTCACCCATGGGAAACGCAAAAAGTGACCACTGTAGACAAGTGTTCTTTCTAGACAGGTCTCTTCATCACATGTTTTCTCCAAGCGGGAAGCAATATACATGAAGGTGACCAGTATAGACAGGTGGGCTTTAAGTAGAAGTGGCCACTAAGACAGGTTTGACTGTCTGTTTACTAATTAGCTACAAGAGCTCCGGGGCACTGTTTCATAAAACTTGTTATCAATAACAAGTTCCAATAACTGTTAAGCTACTGAAAGCGTGGCATTTGATTGGCTGAGAGCAAATTTGTCATAGGAATTTAACATATGTTATTCAGAGGCGGCCCTCCGGGGCAAGGGGGCACAGTGCCCTCCCACTTTTTCAAGTACCCGAAAAGTGCCCCTTTTTACATAGGAAAAGTGCCCCTTTAACTTTGTAAGAAGTGCCCCTTTTCCTTCGACAAGTTCCCATTTTCCTTCGCAATAAGTGTCCATTTTCCATTCTCATAAGTGCCATTTTTAATCTCTAGTAAGTGTCTAGTAGCCCATTTTCAGGTACGAGAAGTGCCCCTTTTCACTTTTGATAAGTGTCCCTTCACCTCTGATAATTGCCCTATTCAAATCTGTGAGGTGCCTCTTTTAATTTGACAAGTGTCCCTTTTCCTTTGTATGAAGTGCCCCTTCCCCTTTTAATAACTACTCCCATTTTAACTCGGATAAGCGCACCTTATATTTTCACATGTGCCCTTTTCCTAATAAGTGCTTCCATTAAAACAAAAGAACCCTTCCCTTCTCATAAAAGCCCTTTTCATCTCTAGTAAATGACCCTTTTCAGGTACGAGAAGTTACTCCCTTTCACTTCAGATAAGTGCCCCCTTCACCTCCGATAAATGCCCCTTTAAAATCTGATCGGTGTCCATTTTCTTTCAACTACTGCACATTTTCCTTTATTATAAGTGCTCCTTTTCCTTCGACAAGTTCCCATTTTCCTTCGCAATAAGTGTCCATTTTCCATTCTCATAAGTGCCATTTTTAATCTCTAGTAAGTGTCTAGTAGCCCATTTTCAGGTACGAGTGCCCCTTTTCACTTTTGATAAGTGTCCCTTCACCTCTGATAATTGCCCTATTCAAATCTGAGAGGTGCCTCTTTTACTTTGACAAGTGTCCCTTTTCCTTTGTATGAAGTGCCCCTTCCCCTTTTAATAACTACTCCCATTTTAACTCGGATAAGCGCACCTTATATTTTCACATGTGCCCCTTTTCCTAATAAGTGCTTCCATTAAAACAAAAAGAACCCCTTCCCCTTCTCATAAAAGCCCCTTTTCATCTCTAGTAAATGACCCTTTTCAGGTACGAGAAGTTACTCCTTTTCACTTCAGATAAGTGCCCCCTTCACCTCCGATAAATGCCCCTTTAAAATCTGATCGGTGCCCTTTTCTTTCAACTACTGCACATTTTCCTTTATTATAAGTGCTCCTTTTCATTCACATAAGTGCCCCCTTTTCATATCTGGTCATTGCCCCTTTTCAGGTGCGATAAGTGCCTCTTTTCACCTCTGATGATTTCCCTTTTAACAATGATACGTGCCCCTTTCCTTTCTAATAAGGGACCTATCCCCTTTTCATAAATGCCCCATATCACATCTTATAAATGCCCCTATCAAAATCTGACCGGGGCCCCCTTTCCGTCGAAAAATGCCCATTTCCTATTCTCATGAGTGACTTTTTTCATGCCCGGTGAGTGCCTCTTTTTCACCTCTGATAATTACTCTTTGTACTTTGACACATGCTCCTTTTCTTTTCTGATAAGTGTCCCCTTTTCCTCTCATCATTAAACGCGCCCCTAATTTTAAGCGACTAAGAGCAATTTACCCCAAAGCTCGCTCGCTACGCTCGCACGCATTTATAGATGATATACTTATGTTACTTATCAAAGGTCTTTTCAGTCTTCCGTTATGAGAATTTGCTTATAATCCCATCAGGATTGGGTTTTTTCCTCTTTATAAGATGTAATTTTTCGTACTGCAACCTCACAAATATTAAATTTTTTCCTCGCTCGCTCTGCTCGCTCGCAAAAAACTTGTCAGATTATCACACCCAACTGCAAAGTATGATGCGTAAGCAATATCTTGTATGGTATATACAGTGAAACATATATTGAAGTCATCCCTGATAATGTAATCACAATGTAGGGGTATATACCAATGTCTACAAAATTGTATATTTTCGCTTTGAGATTTCCCTTTGTAGGTGCCCTTTTTACCAGAAAGTGCCCTTTTTTCTTGGTGCCCCCCCCCCCACTTTGGAAGTCGCTCGGCCGCCCCTGATGTTATTGATAACAAATTTTATGAAACAGGGCCAAATTCAAATATTGTCTTTGAGATGGTGACAGTTTGCAAAGGTCTTGACCAAAACAAGCTCCATCCATTCCAGACATGTCAAGCTTCATGTTTAACAAAATATTGCAAGATTGTTAGAGCTAGTATAGTTTACCTTAGAGATAGTGAAAGCAGGAGAGTAGCGCCTTACATGCAAGCCTACAAGTAAACCCAGTTCATAATGACTTAAACAGCTAATTTACATGTAGATATACATTAAGGTTAATGATTTTACTGCAGTACTGGTGTTGCGAGAATATCACACAATCTCATATTATATTATATTAACATATAACATCAATTACCCTAAAACTTCATACCAAAAAGCGGAATGCATATTGTTCCATTTCCATATCCTTCAAAAAGGCAACAGGTACAAAAATCTATGCTCATCTGACAAACAAATTTACTTTTTTTCCCCCGAATAGGCAAGAGTTTGATATACACGTAGAATAAAGTTTGATATAGAATAATTGCTGCACAAGAAAGGAAACATGTCTTTCATTGTAACTACTGAAGAAAGAGTATAAAAATTAATACTGTATTTCTACTCTGTACCCCATGTCTAAATATATATTTTTAAATGTTATTCTTTTGCACTATCAAATTCAATCAGAGTACAATTTATTAACAGTTGTTAAATATATGTATATATATAATGTCACAATGATTATATTAAGAAAAATACTTGAATTTCTATAGTACCATTCACTTTCTTGTAATCATTAAATTTTGCAATGGGAAGAATAATTAGTGAAAATTTGAATGAGTATTCAGCTATGATCATTTAATCATTTTAATCTCTATATATACTTCCAAGAAAATGTGCATTACGGAACAAATTTTGTTGTACGGATAATTGGGCAAGTGACAAACCTGTAATGTGTGCATTAAATGAATTCTTCCATTACCATATGTGAATAACATACAAAGCCCGTATATGCAGACCACCCAAGGGACAAGAAAAGCCGTCTGTATAGGCAGGCGGTCTTCATATACAGGTTCCTTGAACATATTTTGCAATATAAATCACTGTTCAAGGGAGATGGAGAAAATGTGCTCTTTATAGGCAGGTGGTCTTTCTATACTGGGGGCACTACAGCAGGTTTGACTATACAGCATTTTACCTGGCCCCAGTTTTACAAAAGTTTTATAACTAATCATAACTGTTCGACTGACAGCAGGACTTGCGATCAATGCGTACTAATCACGAGTCCCCAGATGAATCGCAAAGTTATTATCTTTTCATTTTAAATCAATCCCAAAATCTTTAGAAGACAGGGCTCTGATGTGAACAAGGAAGGCATATTCAGTTTGGGTTTTTATAGCACTTTTTTCATCAAACCTGGCTATTCAGTCCTCTTCTTCTCGAGTCACTACGCCACAATTAGATTGTCCCAATCCAGTGATGGATGCATTGTATCGTGCAAGGGGTCAATGCTTCCAGATCTTCTTGGGTGCAAGGGTCTGGTAGATGTGGGCAGGCTAGGAGATGTTGCATAGTCTGCTCCTCTCCACATAGGCAAATGGTGTCATCATTATGGCTATTCAGTGTATTGGTGGAACAATCAATTCTGCACTGATTGCAACTCTGGTCACAGCCAAACCAAGATTGCCTTCATTAGTTGTTGTTGTTTGTTCGCATTTTTCATACCAGAATAAGGGTTTTGAAACACATTTAGTTTATAACAAGCTTGCATCCATGAGGTTTTAAACATGTTTGAGATCACTGATTTAAAACTGATGTGTTATGAAAGACTATTTTGCAAAACTCAGCCATTCTGCCATCTTGTGAAAATGTGGAATTGCGATCACAAACATCTTTTAAAGACGTCACAGTGCACAGTTATGTTCTATTGAGGGTTTGAACGTTCGTCTACAAACCAAAATAGTTTAGACTCTAGATGCTATTTTATAATATTGAAGTATATAAGATATGGAATATAAATAGGCTATTTTATATAATTGAAATGTATAATATTGGATAGAGTTTTGAGTATTTTTTTTGTTTTTATTGTAGATGAACGTTAAGACCCTCAACAGATTTTTGTTTGATGTTTAGCACAAAGGGTCATGATCCAGCCAACTTAAAACAACAAAAGAATTAGGAACTGAATATAAAGGCATAAAGAGAAGGTTGAGTTCTGGGAAAAGGTGAAAAATAATTTGTGAGCGTTATCATTGTATTATGCAAGTGTGGAAGAACATCTGAGAAAAAATGTTCCCTGAAAAGCCTGGCTCTTCATATTCCTTTATATTCTAAATATGGCATGTAACACCACAAAAATCGGGACAGATTTTTATGCCACATGTTCGTGAGGTCCCATATAGATCTTTTTGTGTGCAGTGCTTGTAACTTTACCAAGACTGGGCCAAATTTCTTATCATTTTGATGATTCCAGAACCTTGCAGTACACACCAATACTTATATGCTAGATGATCTACCTTTTCTGATCGATTCCATAATGTTTCTTTCACAATGCAATCGCATGACCAGAACTCAAAGTTATCTTTAAGCCTACGTTCAGAAGTGAAAGAGTGTTTTAAAATTGCATTTTCGGTAAGTATTTCAAGTTCCTGATTCTGTCTTCAAAAAAGCCTATAAACACACCCAAAGATTTGACCATGGAATAACCCATCATCTAAGTCTAACATAGTTTCATTTTTTTCTATTAATGGTGCCTCTAGGTGGAACCAGAAGTGGGTCGGGTTCGCAAGAATCCTCGTAGTCCGTGATTGGTTCATTCACATCATCTATCTCCTCCTGCAGTCTTTGATGAGCCGCAGCTAGACGCTGTTTTTTGCTCTGATTCAGGACACGCCCCTAGGAGACAGAGATTGATGAAATAATGTAAAGCTTCATCCAAGACTCAATGAATAGTATCCATAAAAACAATCCAGCATTTTACGGCTCATTCACAAAGTAGTTGAGCGCAACAAAAATGTGAAGCACACTTCAGTACCCTTAAAGGGGAAAAGTAGAAAGAAACTACATAACTCCTCCCTTTATAGCTTAAGCAGTGTATATTTCATGCTCTTATCTCAATTGTTCACTTGGCATTAGAAACAATTAAATACTGGAGAATTATCTAACAAATTAAGTTATGGAAATAAACCTTTGTAAAGAAAGATTCCATACCCCCTCCAAAAAAAAGAAGAAAAAAATGAGCATTGCATCAGGTGTTTGGACTCCACACAACATATCAAAAGGCAGAACTTACCCTTCTTGAATCTGCAATATTTAGAAGTATAGTTGTGACGACACAGGCACCAATATTGGCAAAAAGGTAGATCATTGTAAAGGTCCAGTTATGCAACGTCTGTTCAGTGGTTTGTCTGAAATACATAAATAGAGGGGAACGTGGTAACAAAAGGCATTTAATGAACAGCTGTTTTTCTCAACAGAATTTGCCTTCTATTAGCAATGACTTTACCTCCCCCTCCCACCCCCTCCCACTCCCAAGTTTTGGTATTAAAGATGTAAAATAAGATACTAGTGTTTGGGAATATTCTCACCTTTATTTTCTTCTTTAAAGCAGTAAATTCAACTACTGGAAAACCCTAAGAATAAGATTCCCCCAAAGTATCCCAAAATTATCGGAACTTGTTGGCTAAACCTGTGAACACAGTGTTTTCTTGAAAAGAATAATAATTCTACCACGCTTTCATACAAACCCAATGTCTCTGTATATAGGTACAACTGATTTCAACATTTGAGATAATACTGGAAGTATCTTTTGATTCATCTCTATAGAAATAGAACTTGGGTGTTTATCAGTAAAAAGAAATTTAAAAAATAAAAATAAAAAAAGGGCTCAACAAGCTCTCCACTTTGAGCAGGTATACCAGTAGGATTGAAGTACATTTAGGCATGATTTTTTCCAAAAAAACAAACAAAAAATGCTGGGTAACATATGGCAATATTTTCAGTCAAAACATCCAATTTTTGGTTCTCATTATTCACACAGACAAGGTTCTTTAGTTGTATGTTATGATGAAGGGATCAAAGACTAACATTTTTCATGACACATTAAGCATGTTAAAGCAAAGTTATAGGGTTTATAAATAAGCAGACATAACAATAATAATAATAATAATATTGGTTTCTTATATAGCGCACGTATCGACCTTGCAAGGTCCTCAAGGCGCTCCAAGGGTCACGTCCATTAATCTCGATATGCCATATCCATTATGCTACATTTTTAGCTATTACAAGGAAAGTATAATCCAATTGTTTTACGTTGCGTTTAGAGTATGTTTAGAGTATGATTATAAGTTTCTGTTAATACCTTAAGAGATTCATTGAAACCCCCCCCCCCAAAAAAAAAAAAAATCACAGATTTTGTGTCACGTCCTTTACAGTCGATTTTCTCTTCAACTATTCAGTGGAATACTGTGAAATTTGCTTTGTATGTGGCTGATGTTTCAAAGGTGTCTGGATCACTGACTGAAATAAGCTTCAGGACTCTTCATCTTTGAAAACCAAACAAAAATAATGATTAAAGTCGTGTCCGTAATGCGGGAATTGCCCACTTCTTTTCACATGGAGAACTTACTTATTTGCGTCACCGAGGATCGCACCAATGACAACGTTGGATATACCGATGCCAACCATTTGGATGGATGTTGTGATGCCCATCGCCGTGCCAACGGTTGACTGAGAAACCACCAGGGGTATGGAGGGCCATAGACTTGCCTGAGATGTGGATGAAAAAAATATCAGACAGGGTCAAACATAGGTGATCTGACATTTGCTCTGGCAGCAATTGCTCTGGGCTTCATTTCATAAAAAGTATCAAAGTTATGCCTATGGTTAGATTTGAAATTAGGTTTATATAAGATTTAGGGTTAGGGTTAGGTATAGTATTTGCTTTGTGCATAACTTTGTGCACAGCATTTGGTTTGTAATTTGTGCTGAATAATATGTACATAATAAGTAAGGGAGCTAAATGTGTACTGGCAAAACGCATAATTATACAAAATGATTGTTTTATGGAATAGGTAGAACCATCCCATTAGGAAAAGGAGCTGGTAAAACACCTCCATGACCTTCATTTGGCTTAATAATATAAAAACGGTCAATTGATAATCCCAATTACAAATTTTACTTCACTGATATCACCAACAAGTATGCCTTTTGCATTCAGGATGCATCTTTCTTTGCCACTGAATTATGCTAAGCTACCTAAGGTGACTCCGTCAAGTCGCTTTTGTATATAAGAAGGGTTAGCTTGATTAACACTTCCCTTGCTCATTTGCCACACTTGCCATTTTGCACAAAACAATAGGCGCCAATTGACGGAAGGATTGCTTGGTGCAACATAATGGCTTTTGCAAATTTCGGGTCTTGATTAGGTCCATGTCAACCCTTTTAACACCGGTATAGATTACCGGTAATATTGCACTGGAAACAGTTGAATGATATTGAAGCCTTTGGTATACATGTATCTCTCCTGTGATACATACAATGTGGCACAGGGAAATTATTTAAGTGACATGTGCAATGGAAGGATTCTTACCGCAGCGAATGAGTATGTGATCCCCAACCATAGGGTAGAGACTAGAGGAAACACCTTGGTGAAGGCCAGGAGACCAAAGACTGGCAGGGTTGCTATGGCACATGTTAGAGCAAGTATCCCTCTCATTCCAAACTGATCCTAAAAACAAAAAGAATAAACAAAATGAATACTTTTTATTATTCCCAAAGAAAAATATACTGTTCTAGACTCATGATCCTTAAAGGCATTGTTTAACAATGCCAAATCTGAGATGCATGGCCCTACGTGTTATCAGCGTCTGTGATATGGTGTAATTTAAAAATCTTTGAGGGACTGGTTTTACCATACTCATTTTCCCCAATAGACTGTACTTATATAAACCATTGGGAAAACGATTTTTGAAATTTCAAATTCCAATCATAAATATCTTGATAATCAGACGGGCGATCGGCTTGTAAACGTCATGGGATTCCTGACTGACCTAAAGGTTTATAATTATGATTGCAGCATGAGCTAAATCCAGGATTTTGTTTAGAGTCTGAGACAAAGATACCCAATCCCTTTAATAATAATAATACAAGTAATAATAACTACATTGATATTGATATCTATCCCGGGGGATGCTCAAGGCAGCTACAAAGTACTATTATCATTACCTTGGCTTTAGCCCAGCTGCCCTGAGGTGCCCAAAGCATTCAAGGAATAAATTCCTACCAGGTACCCATTTACAACACATGGGGAGTGGCATGTAAAGCTTACCGGTATATAAAATAAAGGATTACAAATAAAGAGAACAACTGTGATATCACAATAATTATCAAATATCTATTATTCATACAATTCTTTAAATGTCCGCCCTACGCATACAATAATAGTGAGACAAATTGACGAAACTTCATCGCAAGAAGACGCAGAGAGGCAAATAATGTTGTTATACTTTATGCCCAACATCACGGTAAATTCAATGTAAAAGCTATTCAATCACACTTACTATGAGGACACCCAGAAAAGGTGAGAGGACGAGAGACGCATCATAGACGGCACCAGCTAGGTACGCAGGTACAGGAGAATCAGACGAATAACCGTATTTCTGCTGAATGAAATCACTGTGAAGGAAAATAATGAATTATCAAAAAATGTAAATTCTGTTAATTTGAAACCATGATTTGTACGTCCCTTGAGAGACCAATGCCAGTAAATAGTGAGAGCAAACAGTGAATTGAACGGCCTGCCATAGTTAAGTCCAACTTAAAGTCGATCTTAGTCTTTGTGAAACACTCCCAAGGTCGTGCTGAGTGATAAGGTGAGAGGAGAGTGCTGAGATATTGATTAAGATGGGACTCGATTGTGGAGAAATTTGTAGTATACGTTGTTTCATCGGGAGCCAATGGAACATTTCATGATCTGAGACTGTCAACTACTAGGAAGACAACCATACTTCTGCTGAAGAACACCACTGTATAACAGAGACACAGATGGAACAAACAAGAAGATTCATGCTATGGAAACTGTGCAACACCTTTACAAAAAATTCAGCTACGATTTTCATGAGAATATATTTCTATGATGAATGACAGTGATATCTGACTAGCAGTATTTTTTAGTTATTATCAAACTGCATTTGTTCAGGATAACAATGATCACATGCATATAAACAAGAAAACATTAATCTGTTTCACATCTTGGTCCTGAAAATAAACACATTGTGGTGCCATATTTAGAGTTTTAACCCATTGCTAACAGGAACCGGATGGTCCCTGCATGAAACCTATGGAAAATAGAGTTTTTAGTAGTCATCAAGTTAACCCTTTCCTTTCTTGATAAATTTGCCATGAAACATGTTCCATTGGGGAAACAAAACTTTCACAAAGCATATAGTTACCCATTATTGTTTCAGAAAGAGAAAACTAGCTGTTTTATCTACAGTGTATATTTTCTGACATAATAACTCAGCCCCATCTTCTCAATTTCAATTTGATTTATTGATTTCATAAAATACAAAGATATACTGTAATGTATAGTAAAATTATGCCTGGGAAATTACATTAAAAAGCCAATGGCAAAAAACACAGCGATTCCCTTACAGTAGTAATGAAACAGCACGTAAAGAATACAAACGAAGCACAAAACGAAACAAAAATCATACGCACATTACAATCAGTAAACAAGTAAATAAAGAAACATAGAAAAACTAGATGGAACTTCGACTGCGCGCAGTAAAATGATGCCTCCGCCATAGATAGAGCGATTTTACAAACCAAAACGGAAGCAATTTTTAATATTCAAGTTTGATCCATTAACAGGTTCTCAGAATATCGTGATTACAAGCTATTTTTCATATACATGGCTGTGCAAGATAAATTCCTGTCCTGAGTTTGATAGTAATCCATCTGTCGGTTCTAATTATAATGCGATCACAAGCTATTTTTGCATACATAATAAGCCCTGTGACCTTTGACCTCGTGACCCCAAAATCTAATCAGTTCATTGGCTTTGCAAGATACATACATGACCCAAGTTTGGCGGTAATCCATCAATCGGTTCTTAAGATAACGCGATCACGAGCTATTTTTGCATACACAATGAGCCCTGTGACCTTTGACCTTTGACCTCATGACCCCAAAATCTAATCAGCTCATTAGCTCTGCAAGATACATACATGACCCAAGTTTGGCGGTAATCCATCAATCGGTTCTTGAGATAACGCGATCACGAGAACGGGACGTACGGACGGACGGACAACCAGAAAACATAATGCCTCCGGCTACTTTGTAGCGGAGGCATAAAAAATTTTAAAATATATATTGTCAACGATGAAAAACAAAAAAATTGGAAGTGTGAATTAGCTAATAGATATTTATAAATATTTGTTTAAAGATAGATAGATTAGATAGATTCTTTTATTGACATAAACAAAATACAATGTACATGTAGTTACAAGATTATTGATAAACACTTGGGCATATACGTCACATAAATGTACATAAAATCATACGAGAGTCATGACATTGAAAAAAAGCATAAATATACATGTATTACGTAATAAAAGGAAAACCTAAGAAAGGAGTACCTAAGAAAGGAGTCGACATTTAAAGATAGAGAAGAGATAAAGGAGTCAAAAGGAGACTAGATTGAAGAGCGAAATAGTATGGATAGTTTAAACTTAGATTGAAAGGCATTTCTGCCTACAGCATCATTAAAAGGGTTATGGACAAAGTTCAAAGATTACCTTGCATCAGCTACAAATGGGAATACACCATTGTAGAAGAACATTATGGAGAGAGCCAACAGCCAGTAAGGTAGAGTGAATTCTAAAATATCTCTCAGTCTCACTTTCTTAGAGTTTGCTTTCACCTCGTCCTCCTATCATGAAATAAATGCGAGATAAAATTGGAAATTACATTCATCATCATCGTGTGACGCCTGTCTTCCCACACTTTGGGGATATTTTTTCATTTCCTAGACAATTACAAGAGATTTTCATGAGCGGTCTTCACATTGTACAAGAGATTTAAATGGAGTCAATCTGACCTTAGCAGCTAGCCCCAATGTTTAAATGCCTAAGCCCATGGGTGACAATTCCATTTCATTATAAAAGGTTTCCTTTGTACCGGTAATCAGAATTTTTCTAAGGACGATTTCTTTGAATTTAGTTGATAAAGGCATGAAATCAAACTGCCCTTATTTCTTTATTTTACTGTAAAGCATGTTTTCTCTAGAGTAGACTATCATATGCACAAGATTAATCACTATATTATACAACACCTAAGTAAATCCTTGTCATTTGATTGCAGGATTGTTGGTCACATGATATTCAATAGATATACTATTGCACGGGCGTGCATTTTTGGTACTATTCGCCGTAGTATTATTCAACGAGCGTGCATTTTTGGTTATATGCAGATTGCGTACCTCTCTGCCCTGCGCGTATCCCATTGTGCTGCATGCATTTTAATTTAAAAATTATTATAATAATATACAAACAAAAATATCCATTTAACCACAGACAACTACATATGGGGTAGTTATCTGAAGAGCAGTTGTCCACATATAGTTGTCGTATTTAAAAGTCGTTCGAGGGAGCATAAGTACTTGTCTAAGGGAAAGTTTTCAGAGGGTAAAAGTAATGTTCCTATGATCCAATCTTCATGGACAGCATGCAACACACACATACATATACAGTGAAACCTGTCTATAAAGACCACCCAAGGGAGACAAGAAAAGTGGTCTTTATGTACAGGTTCCTTTAGTACATGTTTCAATGACAAACCATTTTCAAGGGAAACAAAAAATGTGGTCTTTGTAGACAGGTGGTCACTAAAGCAGGTTTGACTGTATATAGAAATATATATTATTATTGGATGCTGCTTATATGTATCGGCTTGCATGGTGATGTAGATATACGGTAGGCTTACGGTTGCGCCATGTGACAACGGATAGTCAACCTGTCCGAACGCCCTCTCCTACTACCCATCCTCTCCAACCGGCGCTATAGTTCTTCTTAGAACTATAAGCTCAAGAAAGATTACCAACAGTCTTTTTCAGGACTACACACACACACTCAAGAAAGAAAGATTACCGACAGTCCTTTTCAGGACTCCCCAATCCTCCCCCTCTCTCACATGGTGCAACCGTAAGCCTACTGTATATCATTATTATTAATAGTATTTTTATATACCATTCCAAGTTGCTTGACTCCTGCGGTATCCATGATACTGGTTACTATGGCAGCGAGGAAGCCTGTCAGACAGAGGATCGCCCCACCCCAGAGGGTCCACATCAAGCCCATGGCGTCCTCAAACTCCTTGGTGAAGAAGAAATTCAGCACGCTTCCCTAGATGGTGGCATTTATAAATTAATTTGAATTTATTTGTTTTTATTTACACCCATGGCGTATGTGATCAATTTAAAATGTTACACACTGTCCTTCCCTATGAAGTGGTAAAGAAAAATACAATGAAAATATAAATATGCACACAGACACTAAATGAGCAACCTTAGGAAATTGCATTAAAGTGACTCGGTAACATTGCCTCAGATTCTGAAACAAAATCCTGGATTGAGCTCATGCTGCAATCATAATTATAAACCTTTAGGTCAGTCATGAATCCCACGACTTTTACAAGTCGATCGCCTGTCTGATTATCACGATATTTATAATTGGAAATTGAAATTTCAAAAACCGTTTTCCTAACGGTTTTTATAACACTACAGTCAATTGGGGAAAATGAGTATGGTAAAACCGGTCACTCAAAGATTTTTACTTTTTTGAGGCACTTCTTGATCATTTTGAAGCGCAATTTTTGTAAGGCTTCAATATTACACCATATCACAGCCACTGATAACACGTAGGGCCATGCATCTCAGATTTAACATTGTTAAACGATGCCTTTAAAGAGAAGTAGGAATTACCTATCACTTATCCTCCAAAAAGATGCATGTTCATACGTGTATACAGATCAGTAAATATATCTCTTTAACTCTATCCAAACAAAAGGAACTGAACTAATCGCCGGATCATTTTGCTGCACAAAGCATTTCAACAGTTACGAAAAATTGTCGTCATTTAAGATTGAAAGAATTTCAAATGATTATCCATTTTCCTGTCAATAGGAGCAATTTCAAATCACAGTCTCACATGATTAAAATTTCAAGGCTTTGGCATGAAATAAAACACATTGAATAAGAGGCTATGAAATGCTTTTAGTCCCAAATCACTGAAAAAAATTACAAGTGAAATGGGATGATTCTACCCCCAATTCGTTTCAGGGATAAGTACTTTAAATTCCAATCTCGAACATATAATCGTCAGAATAGTCACTCAACATTACCCAAGTACATGTATTTAATAGTAATAATAATATGCTATAATGTTTAAATAATTACATGAAGTAGATGAATGAATTTTTGTAATTGTTGAATAAATAACAATTATTCTTACCAGTCTTGAGAATGTCAGTGTTATACCAAAAGCAAAAGCTAACTCTTTGTTCTTGAACCAGAAGGCGGTAATTCTATTCTGAACGACTGTGAATGGAAGAACACAAAATAAATTATGACTGTGTTTAGCAGTACTAAATTCCACAGTTATACAGTCAAACCTGCTTTAGTGACCACCTGTCTACAAAAACCACATATTTTGTTTCCCTTGAAAGTGGTTTGTCATTGAAAGATGTACTAAAGGAACCTGTACATAAAGACCACCTGCCTATAAAGACCACTTTTCTTGTCTCCCTTGGGTGGTCTTTATAGACAGGTTTCAATGTACATGAATTAATTCTATATTGTATGATTATCAGGGCCTTAGCCAGAGTTTGATGTTTGGGGGCACATACATGTAATTGATCGACGTCCTGGGGAGAGGTATATGAGGAGGTGTCTGATCTTGAATTTTTTTCGGGGGGTACCCATTATACAAATCATATTTTGAGAGTAGATGTGTGGATATTCCTCAAAAGGATCATTTGTATTCTTTTGTATTGATTGAGAAGTCCTGAAATGGAATTAGAATCGTTAAACTACAAAAGAATACAAAGTTACAAATAGTTCTTTTAAGGGCTGCAGCAACAAAAGCCACAACTATATATCAGACAAGGTTTAACTAAATGGAAATGAACTATGAGCCACATTACTGCATTGTCCTAATTTAAAGTAAACCACAGTACATGTACCTATATTCCCTGACAGTATAAATATAAATGCTGACACAACATTTTTTCAAAACTAAACTTGACATTATCTAGGATAGTCCAGGCCCCAGGGTACTCACTTGTAAGAGACCCATTGCCAGACCCAAACAGGAGACGCCCAAAGAGCATCACAGGAAACATGGCCGGCGTTCCTTTGAGGCTGGCACCCAGGGCAAAGATACAGGACCCCGTCAGGCACAGACTAGAGAATATGAACAGACCAACTAATGAGAGAATGAGAGAGGTAGGAAGAGAGAGAGAGAGAGAGAGAGAGAGATTGAGAGAGAGATTGAGAGAGAGAGAGAGATAGAGAGAGAGATGGAGAGAGAGAGAGAGAGGAGATGAGAAGAAACAGAGAGAGAGAGAGAGAGAAATGGAGGGAGGGGGTGAGAGAGAGGGAAAGAGGAGAGGGGGTATATTAATCAAAACAAGTTGTTAAAGTATTGTCTATAATTCTAAATCCTTTGTTACAATAGACTTAACATGTTTATGCTGTAAGAGAAATAAGGCTGATGTACGAATTAACTTTTAATAATTAGTCTTTGAGCCATTCCCAGAGAAACAAGGTGGATCCTAATTAATCCAGTCACCAAAACTCCTGAGATATTCAAAGAGAGATAATATGAAAATCAATAGAAACCAGATTTTACTTGTTTTATGAACATGTACTGGATATGTCTGTTGAACCCTTAATCATAAATAAACAATGCTTAATGTGCCATAGTTGGAAATGTTGTAAATTCTGTGGTACAATATTTCCGTTGGCAATTACAGAACTCATGAGTGACAAAGTAGGTCACTTTAAGGGCTGGTTTTTTTTAGGAGAAAAACTCACCAGGATTTCCAAGTTTATCAATCAGGAATCCGGCACCAATCACAACCACAGCATTCCTGGTACCAAAACAAATGAGAGGAAATGAAAAGAAACGTGTAAGGTACATACAGAAAGTGAGAGCACAAAGATTGGATCTTCCACAGCACTTCCACAGCACTGTACATATAACTGCACAGGTTTAAAAGTATGAAGATACACCAACAACATGGTGGCCTGTACTTCTACAGAAGAAGAAGAAGAAGAAGAAGAAGAAGAAGAAGAGGAAGAGGAAGAGGAAGAGGAAGAGGAAGAGGAAGAGGAAGAGGAAGAGGAAGAGGAAGAGGAAGAGGAAGAGGAAGAGGAAGAGGAAGAGGAAGAGGAAGAGGAAGAGGAAGAGGAAGAGGAAGAGGAAGAGGAAGAAGAAACAAATACATTCAAATAGAAACATAGTACTTGGTGATATGAAATGAGAGAATGCGATAAAGAGAAAGGGAAATATGAAGAGAGAGAGAGCAAGGGGGGGGGGTAAGTGACAAATACAATGAGATTATAACTAACACGTACATCTTCAACACCTTTGAAACTTTACAATAGACAAAATTGTTGTAATTGAACAGAAAATAAAAGTCTTTGTATGAAAACTAGTTTTGATGCATACATTTGTATTTTCTTCACTTCTGTACTTCTGTATTAAAGCGCTATGGTGCATTTTGTATTTAGAACTCCAACATGAACAATATTATTATTGTTATATTATTTAGCTTCAAAATAAAAGGAACAACTCAATACCAAATAAAATGACAACCCCATCTTACTAAAAAAATTGCATTTAATAAACATTTGTATTTTGATAAGCAAGATGAAGTGAAGCAGTATGAATCTGAATTTAAATATTTCAAAATACCCCCAAAAAAACTAGAGAGGAATGATTAAAATATGCCCCTCCTTGAGGATATCATGACACCCCCTAGTCCAGATTCTGTCCGTTTTTGTATATTTTGTATTCTTCAATCATCTACATGTATGTCCTCCTCCCTTACACGCATCCCACACAGATCGCACAACCCCCGAAAATACAGACAAGGACTGTCTCCGGTTTAGCGTTGAGGGTGTATTATTTTCTCAGCTGATTGGGCGCGCGTCACGGAAACAGTCCAGGCAGTGGACTAGATGCCACCTGATAAACATACCACTGGCAACTTACGTCCAAGCATAGATTGCATAGAGGAGGTTGTATTGTACGTAGGACATCCCCAATCCCTCCTCACAGTCCGATTCATTCAAGTGTTGAGACGCATTCACACATGTAAGGTTCTGCGAAAGAGAAAGCAAGAAGACATTAAGTGGAACATCTTTAAAGCAAACTCCTAGGCACCAATAACCTTCTTATAACGAAACTTTGTATGGCTGCAAAACAACTCAATACAATATAAAGCAGGTCTGGCTAAATTACCTTGTTAGAATGAGAGCTTGTTATAACAATGTTCTTGTATAATAATAATAATAATAACTAGACATGGAATTCGTCACAGGGACGAATTAGGTGATCTGCCGCTTTGATCAAGACATAACACATGTAGAAACTCAATGGGAGATTTGGTCTTTAAAAAAAATTCCACCCTCCACTCATATAACACGCCTACGTACAAGCTCATTTAGTAATCAAGGATGTAGAAACAGTAGAAATGAATGTGCTGACTATTAAGTGCCATATCCATTTTACAGAAATGCTCAAGGCTCTGAGAGTATACATGAAGAAGAAAAAAATAAACTATAATTAGATGTATATTGCAATACAGAGCACTTGAACGAACCAATTAAGAGAGTACATAATAGCTTCCTCTGTATGAAAATCCCATTTAAAAAAATCCCATGGTCTTGTAACTTGAGAGTGAATGGACACTTAATTAATTTTTGCTTGTATTGGTCTTGTTCTTGCTGTAACCGAGACTTCATCCCTGACCACAGGATAGTAGCAATATCATTTTGCAGGTGTTAAAAATTCCATTGTTTGAAAATGAACGCTGTGCACGTAACTCTCGAGAAGAGAAGCCAAAACCGAGTAATAATACAAACAGGTATTTTCATTATTTCTATGTCTATGAAAGTTCCAAATTAATGTATTACTCTGAGAAAAAAAACTGTCTTCTATAGTAAGCATAAAGTGTTCAGACAAGACATATATTGGGTAAAGTTCTTTCAAAGATATAATTCCCTGAAGTTTTTTCCATCAAGTAAGACTAGGAATAGATACATTATACCAATTATCATTAGATCTGGTTACAAATGCTTCACAAAAGTGACAAATAATGTTGTAATTTCTTTCTCCGTCTCTCTGTTCTTCTTTCTATCTTCTTCAGGAAAGCTCATCCATTCTTTTATCATTTTAGCTTTACATATATGTACAGTGCTTAGTGCTTACCCCTTGGAAGACCCCCTGCAACACACTGGGCATGTCAAAACAGAAGTACGTCCCAAAGGTCAGCATGCAGTTGAAGAAGAGGACCACAAACCTGTAATAGGCTGGAGAGAGAAGAAAGGAGACATAATCATATTGAATACCTTGAATATACCTTGAATACCAAAGCTTCTGGAAGAAAGCCGTCTCCAGATCTAACTTCAAGGGGATCTCTCAGCTTCCAGATCTTGCACTACATGGTCATTTTACATCTGTATCTTGCTTGCTGGGTCATATCAGGATTGTCATAGTTGGAGTGTCTACTGGGAGAAGGGCGAATTATATTGCTCCTTCTTCCAGTGTTTATCAAGTCTGGCTTTAAAGCTTTTTGAATACCCATGCATGCAGATGTTGAAGAATGTGTACATAATCAAGTACAAGTCGACTACAAAGAACAAACAGGATTACAGCAAGTTACTGAAGTTGTAGTACCCTATTTGCACTTGGAGTTGGGGCACTTTAAGGCCCCGTTTCATAAAACTTGTTATCTATAACAACTGCCACAGATCTATAACAAATCTGCTCACAGCCAATCAAATGCAAGGATTTGAGTAGCTTATAACAATTATTGTAACTTGTTATTGAGAACAAGTTTCATGAAACAGGGCCCAGGGTCAGATAATGATACCTATACTTAGCTATAACTCCAGTAAAACATCGATCACTAAGCTATGGGCGATTTAGATTAATAAATTCAGTACCCTCTTCTTGATCACACATGTATTTAGTGTTAAATAGCTCGCGAACACTTGGCAAATGCATAGCCTTTCGAGGTGTTGCACAACCTCTGACCTTTGGTGGTCGAAAGCATGTTATATTCTGGCAATCTAAGTAAGGACATTTTAGAAGCATGCATGATTGCAGTTTAAGAAATTGATCAGCATGTCATTTTTCCTTGGAAAAATAAATATAATATTATTTGGATACGTTTTTTAAAGCGTATTATCCGAAGTAGCTAGATTTATATTTCCTAAGACAATTAAATGACACGCTATCTAGTGTATATAGCACCACAGTTGCTATCTCAAATTCAAATTCAAAATCATGGTCTGCATTTAGCGACACTCTCGATTCTCCCATGTCGTTTGGGAATATGTTCTGAATTCTGCACTATGATACGGTGACTATGTCTGGCTTCACAGAATCCCTCCCGTGTTGGAGGAGTGCCTCAAAAGTCAAAAGATTTTAACGATTTCTGCAACGTTCAACCAGACATATTTTTCTGTCTACTTCAATTGTCATGTTTGTCAATGTCATTATCATGATTATATTATAACTTCAACTTTGATCAACTTCATCTTCATGATCATGCAAACTTAAAGTTCGAAGTTCAAGCTTCAAATTAATTGTGCATACAGTTCATCATGTTTAATAATGTTCTAAAATTCCATAATTTTAAATCGAATTCTAAAATGTAAATAATTCAATAATGCTTGATTAATCATGTTTAAGTTAAGTTTACCGTCAAACAGTCATAACAAAACATTCAGTATTCACAACATTTAATTTATCAGTGGAACAAACTCAGCGTCAACAATGCAATGAGTCAACTTACGTTCAGATGCGTGCAGAAGCGCCATTTCTATCAAAATTTTAACTTATCCTCAGTCAGTAAAATATCTGCTCCGAAATGGCCCTTTCTGTCTGACAGCTACACAAACAACTGGCAATTGTGTCACTCATTCAGCTAGCTCAACTCGCGAACGTCAGTACACGAAAACTCTGCCGACGCGCGAGGAGACTATCTATAGACTGTACACAGTGCTAGATGGAGCATGTGATCAAAATAAAAGTCACGTGAGCAGTCACCTGAGGTTATTGTTGAAAACATAGAGATTAGTACACCGGCGCTAGTGCAGTTTCGTATCCATTTTTTTAGCAGTCTCATATCCAATCTTAGCAAAGGAATTTTAGCCCAATTTTTTACTAATTTTAATCATAATCATATATTGCAATTTCCACCTGATTTTGGATCACATCCGTTATCGGGAATCCTCCGTTTAGGGCTCCGATGTCGACGTCGTCGCTCAGTACCGTCTTTACGCTTTCGCTCTGCACCTCAAACTGAAGCTATCAGTCAAAAATTATGCAAACTTCTCGTATGGTTTTATGCGCATGGTATCGTGCAGCGCGTGCGCGTAATACCATAAACCATACGAAGTTTGCATAATTTTGACTGATAGCTTCAGTTTGAGGTGCAGAGCGAAAGCGTAGAGACGGTACTGAGACGACGTCGACATCGGAGCTAAACGGAGGATTCCGATGTCGGATGTGATCCAAATCCAGGTGGAAAATGCAATATATTATTATGATTAAAATTAGTAAAAAATTGGGCTAAAATTCCTTTGATAAGATTGGATATGAAACTGCTAAAAAAATGGATACGAAACTGCACTAGCGCCTAGTACACCTGTATATCTCTCATGATGGTTGAAAAACAGTAAGAAAGCAACACAAACACAGTCTGGCGTACTGGTGAGGATGACGCCCCCTCCAAAAAAAAAGTATAGATATTAATGATAATTCCACGACTAAAAGTGGAAAAATAGAAAGAGAACTAGGAAAAGGACAAAAGAAAGAAAGGGAGAAGAAAGGAAAGGAAAGAAGGAAGAGCCAAGAGAGAGAAAGAAAAAAGGAAGGATAGGCCTAGCTATATAGGCCTACTGACAGACTGGGAAACAAAATGTCTAAGTTTCTTCTTCCCCCCCCCCCTTTTTTTTCAAATAAGGACACCCATATTATGTAATTATACCATTACTTACGACAAGCCATTATTTCGGTACGTTTAGCGCCTATAATTATCTGTGGTGTTTGGTCAGGTCGCCCCCGGCCCAGCCGGTCGCCTCCTATACACAGTCGCCTCCTATACGCAGTCGCCCCCAAATGTTGTGGTCGGGTTAATAGGGTTAGGGTTAGGGTACCTTATCTGTTCACACCAATATAGCCAGTCGCGCATGATGGCTAATTTTTCTCAGCATGTGCCCTAGCTCCCATCGATCCTCCTCCCATCATTGACCTAATACATATACATAATTATGTCGCCTACTTGTCCGATATCGTTATTTCCATGCAGCGTAACGGACATAGGCTGTTGGTGTTGTTCAATGTTGTTCAATGTTGTTCATTTAAGATAGTTTTAAGTAAAATCAAAAGTCTTGAAACATATTTCAGTAAGTGAATTCCAACACATTGCATGGCTATAATTATACGGGACATTAATTTACAATGTTTATCATTGGACTGTTGGAGTGAGAAAATGGCCTCTTTGTAACCGTAATGGATCATGCAACAACATGGACAAGGATCCTATCTTTGGGTATTTCACTCCACGAGCACTTCAGAATTAGGGTCTAATTCTGTGGTAGTCACTGGCGTACTGATTGGGGGGGGGGCTTTGGGGGGCAGTTGCCCCTCTCAATAGAATTCAAACGTGGTTTTTATTTCTAATTCGATACCAATGATTTATAAATGTTGCTGAAATCACATGATTTTCTGGGGTTTTTCTCACTTTTTTGTAAATTACACCTTTTTCTGCCCCCCACCCCCTCCCGCCAAATGTTGTTGCTCATTACGCCACTGGTGGTAGTCCTCCTTTGAACAGTGTGAATTTTATAGGTTTCAGTTAGTTTTTTTTTTTAACTGGTTGAAATAGGTGTAAGCTTTCATATAGGTCACATTCTCAAGAAACATAAATCGGGACAAATCAATATTTCACATACTATGTGAAATATTGATTTGTCCCGATTCATGTTTCTTGAGAATGTGACCTATTAGGCCTACTTTAAAAGTTACCAAACTTTGTAGGGGTTCTGAATAATTAGTCGTGAAATGTTAACTGTAGGTACATGTTGTAAAACTTTAGATTCCACCAGGGGCGGCCGAGCGACTTCCAAAGTGGGGGCACCAAGAAAAAAGGGCACTTTCTGGAAAAAGGGCACCTACAAAGGAAGTTTAGACATTGGTATATACCCCTACATTGTGATTACATTATCAGGGATTATTTCAATATTTGTTTCACTTTATACACCATACAAGATATTGCTTAAGCATCATACTTTGCAGTTTGGTGTGATGGTCTTAAAATTTATTTTGGCGAGCGAGGAAAAAATTTAAGATTTGTGAGGTCGCATTGCGAAACATTATATCTTATAAAGAGGAAAAACCCAATCCTGATGGGGTTATAAGCACATTCTCTTAACGGAAGACTGAAAAGACCTTTGATAAGTAACATAAGTATATCATCTGTAGATGCATGCGAGCGTAGCGAGTGAGCTTTGGGGGAAATTGCTCTTAGTCGCTTGAAATTAGGGGCGCGTTTAATGATGAGAGGAAAAGGGACACTTATCAGAAAAGAAAAGGAGCATGTGTCAAAGTACAAAGAGTAATTATCAGAGGTGAAAATGGGGCACTTCTTACACCCTCAAAAACAGGCACTCACCAGGGACGAAAAAGGTCAGTCAAGAGAATAGGAAATGGGCATTCGTCGACGGAAAAGGGGCCCCGTCAGATTTTGATAGGGGCATTTATAAGAGGTGAAAAGGGGCATCTATAAAAAGGGGATAGGTCCCTTATTAGAAAGGAAAAGGGGCACGTATCATTGTTAAAAGGGAAATTATCAGAGGTGAAAAGAGGCACTTATCGCACCTGAAAAGGGTCAATGACCAGATATGAAAAGAGGAACTTATGTAAATGAAAAAATGGCACTTATAACAAAGGTAAATATGCATTAGTTGAAAGAAAATGGGCACCGATCAAATTTAAAAGGGGGCATTTATCGGAGGTGAAGGGGGCACTTATCTGAAGTGAAAAGGAGTATTTTCTCGTACTTGAAAAGGGCCATTTACAAGAGAAGGGGCACTCATAAGAAGGGGAATGGGCTCTTTTTTAATGGGGCACTTATTAGAAAGGAAAAGGGCACATGTGAAAATATAACTATGGGGATAATTATTAAAAGGTAAAGGGGCACCTCTTACAAAGGAAAAGGGGCACTTGTCAAAGTAAAAGAGGCACCTCTCAGATTTGAATAGGGCAATATCCAAGGTGAAGGGGGCACTTATCATAAGTGAAAAGAGGCACTTCTCGTACCTGAAAAGGGGCACTTACTAGAGATTAAAAAGGGCACTTATGAGAATGGAAAATGGACACTTATTGCAAGGAAAATGGGAAATTATCGAAGTAAAAGGGGCACGTGTCCAAATAAAAGGGCACTTATCAGAGTTGAAAAGGGAAGGGGCAATTTTACAAATTAATAAGGGCACTTGTGAAAGTAAAAGGGGCACTATTCCTATGTAAAAAGGGGCACTTCTTACAAAGTTAAAGGGGCACTTTTTCTATGTCAAAAGGGCCACTTTTTGGGTGCTTTAAAAAGTGGGAGGGCACTGTGCCCCCGGAGGGCCGCCTCTGGATTCCACATTTCCTTGTCAGAGCTATAAATGAGATTGAGCATAACAAATCGACAGGTTGTGCGTAACGAACATGCGATTTTGTCCACTTTTGTCCACTTTTGATAAACCTCTATATTTTTGCTTTGAAATGTTCATTGTGTCATGCAAACCTTTTATCAATAATCTTCGGGATTTTTAAAACCAAAATTGTCGCAAAATTTTGCCCCCAAAGTATCGTTTGCATAACATCATACTTCAATGTACTTCACTCCTCTTGACACAACTATACAAACAAAGGGTAATGACCTTTCTTGTTTGATACTATATACATGTGTCGTGGTAACACAAATAATTTTGGAGTTATAATAATAATAATAATCTTTTAAAGTCCACTCCAAATTTTATTAATACCGAAATGGAAATTCTTTTCGCCCAATTTATTGATCGTGAGCCCGGCAGCCACTGAGCAGCGCCAGATCGACATTGCTCTATCCCCTGCATAACATCATACTTTGATGGAAAATTATCATTTTAGGGCATTATTGAAAATTAGTTGCATTGCTCTAATCCCTGAACGCCAAACAAGGTAGCAGCAACTCCCATCTTTCTAACATCTTTTGGTATGATGCGGCCGGGGGTTCGAACCCACGACCCCCCGGTTGTGAGGCGGACGCTCTACTGACTGAGCCAATTAACACACCGGTTATCGCAAGGTATGAATTTTGGCAAAAGTAATGAACATTTTCCGTGAAATTTTCAATATCACTTTGATGGAAAATTATAATTTTAGGGCCATATTGAAAATTAGTTTCACAAATCCAGTCAACTCTTTTCTTTATAGACATTCATTGTTCAACATAGGCCTTTTGTTTTGTTCCTTAGCAAAGAGAATAAATTGAATTAAACAGATTGTGTATTGGACGTTGGTATCTCCTTGTGCACGGTCAGTTTACATTTTGCCTTTCAAGTTTTCAACTGGAGAATTCATCTAGAAAAAATACAGGTATTCTCGCCAAATCGTAACATACTTGACTGTCACAAATGATTGAGGGAGAAAAAAAATCGTTCGCATGTCGCCTGTGTGGAATGATGAGCGGAATGATGTGCGCTCAATTACTGAGACTCCTCGTCTAATATTCCCCGACTGTAAATATAATCAACAAATCACTACACATAAGGTCATTTTCGTAATGTATCCCAATTTAATGCATAGGTCCTGTCACGAATAATTGTATTTCAATAGCCAGAGTGCGAATTGCAAACATTAGTTATTGCTATGGTGACAAACATTATGGCTTGCCCTACTAACAATATGCAATTTGCATTCTGACTATTGAAATACAATTATTCGTGACAGGTGAATGACATCATTCGTATATATCGAGGCACTTCACGAAGACGTATGCATTAAAATTGGTAACATTACAAAAATGGCCTATTATAAATAACAATCAGCGAAGTCTGATCGAATAATACGTATACAGAAGGGGAACTGGAAAAGAATGATAAATTGATCTGTTTATGATTTATATAATAAAGATGAGTGTTTTCAGTGACAAGGTCAACTTGATCGTTTTATTCCCCACAGATGTTAAGTCATATTAAGAAGGGGAACTGGAAAAGGATGGTAAATCGATCTGTTTATGATTTATATTAAAAAATATATAAATCATGTTTTAGTGACAAGATCGACCTTCATCGCTTATGCCTGGATTACATTTGCACCGGGCGCCGTACAATAAATTAGTATACGATTTTTCGTGCGATTTTGGGGGCATCGTAGGAGGCTACGGTCTACGATGTTTGTGTTTACATTATCTACGAGCATCGTGCCATTTCTTGTATTGGCCCTCGGGGGCAGGCCGGGGCAAATCCGTACAGAGGCTGATCGGAGATTGTACGGAAATCGTGCAATTTCAATGCAGTAGCCGTGCAGTCTCCTCAGCTTCCGCACGGAAATCGTACGGAGCCCGTGCAGCTTCCGTGCGCAGGTTGCGCGGAGAAGGCGCGGTGATCGTGCAGCCGCCGTGCCATTTTTAAGCGTTTTTTGGCCTCCATGTTCACCGAAAAATCGTGCGTTTGCTGCACGATCAGCGCGAGTCCTCCGCGCGATGCCCGTGCGGGGATTGTGAATGACACCTACGACATGTCTACGGACTACGGGCTTACGATTTTTCAAATTTGTTTAACTTTCTGCCAAACAAAATCGTAGAGGCTGCAGAGCCCCCGCGGAGCCCGTGAATCCGTACGAAAATCTCACGGCCGCCTCCTGCCTCCGTAGGGAGGCCCCACGGAAAAGGGGATACGGGGAGGATACGGGCTCCGTATACTAATCGCAGGCCAAATGTAATCCAGGCATTATATTGCTTACAAATTTTCCTCTAGGTCAAATTTATTTGGTGAGAAATTGAGAATATATCAAATGACTCATTTTGTTTCATCGAGCATAGGCCTACATTGTTTTTTTCCGACTTCGATCCATTTTCAATCCAACTGAGTACTTATTCATCAATGTTTTTTTGTTTTAATTTCCATGTTCTCCTTTTATTATTATTGCCGCTTTCCATCATTTTCCTTTACTTTGTTACGCTACATTCTGTTCAATATTACTTACTGCATTTTCCCCTTCGTAACTGGAGCCTGCGTCATTTAAAGAATATATAGGACTATATTTATCTTTATTTCAATTTAGCTTCTCATGATATTTGTAATAATAATATAAAATTTGAAGGTATCTGTTGATTTACTTTTTAAAATAAGAACCATGATGAAACACCATCAATTATAAAAATCGTAAAATTAATTTTTGTTCTGCACCTGTAGTCATGTATCAGGTCGAGCGCCAGCTTTCGGCTTGTGCTAGTTAATGTTTATGATTATGCATCAAACTTGGTGGCACGTTGATCTGATATCTGGCCCGGAGATTTACGCCCACCGGAGGTCAAACATATCTGAAATTGTAAGTAATTCTCAATTTCTGAAGTTTTGATCATGAAAACAAAATTATGGATAATATCATTGTGACTAGGTGTTCCTGATGTGAGAGAGAACGTTTTGAATCCTCTTTTTGTAGGTGTCTTTCTGTAGTTTGTAATGCTGTCTTGACGCTGTGTTGGAATGAATGGAGGAGGATCTCGTCTCCGATCTCCCTGCACCTGTTTTTGTGTGTGATCAAGCCTGGCTTGCGAAATCGTTGCTCGGCGCGGCTGCTTCGTACTCGTACTAGTGTAGACGACTCTCGCAATGAACACACGATCTAGAGCCTGGAAGCCACGATGATGGTGATGATAATTGTGGTTAGGGTGATGTTGTTGCAATGACGATAACTGTGATGATGATGATGATGATGATGATGATGATGCTGCTAATGTAAATGATGATGAAACTGATGATGATGGTGATGAGGGTGATGATGGTGATAAGGATGCGGATTCAGATGATAATGATTCTGCTGCTGCTGATGATGAATGCATGATGATGATGATGATGATGATGTTGATGATGGTGATGCAGCTGATAATGATGTTGGTGATGATGATAGTCTGCTTCTCCGATTTTCTACTTTCCTCTGGAGTAATTTGCTATTATTTTTTCAAGTTTGGATTTCCCTTCAATATGTTCTCTCGAATATAATTTCATGCAAGTATTACTTGGTTTGCTGGTTTAAATATCCTACATACTGTGATATGATGTCATTTATATATATGTTCAGTTAATGACCTACATCATATGCCCATGATTATTGATACCAAAGTTTGTAAGGCGGCTTCATATACATCTAATAAATAGAACAAGTTGTTCTTAGTTGAGTTCTATAAAATCCAGCCTCATGAAGACTCTTATTGTAGATCTTAGTTCGTGTATAACACTTTACATGGTGGCAGCGGTGCAAGGACTTTGCTAGACCGTTTTGAGTGCAGATGGAGCCGGATTTGGATTTTATGGACATTTTAGCACTAATTACCGGCCAGGCCTAGGTTGGGACTTGATCGTTTAAGTTACGCGCATCGACCCCTGTGCTATTTTTGGCTATGTGCAAGTGTGTATGCGGTATATGGACTAGCACGTTTTACCGATAGTGCTGATGGATTACGCGCTAACCGTACCGCGGAGGAATTTTGAACTGAACTGTACGTGAGTTGATTGTTTACATTTTGAATGACGGAAACTTCGATTAGTTTTTTTCCAACGAATTTGGACTGATATGAATTCCGCTGAGGTGAATCATGAACTGAGAAAAGTGAAGCTCTGAACATGTCAGCGATATATTTGAGAGACGTTTGAGTGCTGCAGAAAACGACACTGATTATTTGGTGAGTTGCAAATATGAGATTTTGAACCCCATACGAACCGAGACCGAGTGACTTTCACCATATATATTAATTGTGACCGTCCGATTGTACAGCGGTGAATATAGGCTCGCAGGCCGAATGAGATAGATCTACGTCTAGTGGTCATCGGGAGGATCGACGACGTCGCTGGATACATCTCGACACCTACGTACTGGAAACCTGGGACACCTACATATAGCAGAATGAAACCTGAGAATACAGATTTCCGTGGGATATGATACGAACTTGAACTGTGAGACACTAGAGTTAATCAAGATTCAACATTTTTGAAATAATGGACGCTTTGCTGGATTCATTATTGGCTTATTGCACATGTTTGAAATTGAATTGATAATACTAGTTGAATCACCCACCTGACCAAGGTCATTTAATGTGGGTAAATCCAGGGACTGGCTTATTTACAATAGAGACTCAGTTTATGATAGAGCTGGACTGGCAAAGGAATAAATTGCTTTAGAATTGTCTGATGATGATGTTCTTGCATGCAGTATTTATAAGGAATGCCATGTATTTTGTCACATTGCAGTATTATTGCTAACTGTATGACACAGGATAGGGTGTGGAATTTGATGTAACCCTACTCCTATTTGTATATCAGGATAAGGCACTGTACCATATCGACCTTACTCCTTTATGTAACAGGATAATAGGCTAAATAGGATCTATTACTAGTTGTACTTTATGTGACATATAGGTACAAAGGCTATAAGATTTTATTGGTTGTTTACATAAGTCACACACAGAAACAAACATGGGTGAGATGACAGGCATCAACCCTCCTGCATGGATTGGACATCCAAAGATTTGCCTACTGAATTCAGGAATTTTCAATATTATTGCGAGCTGATATTTTCAGGACCGCTTAGCAAGAAATCTGATCAAGAGAAATGCACCTACATCCTGTTGTGGCTGGGTCAAGAGGGAATCCGGATACACAAATCCTGGGAAATGACTTCAAGACCCCAGCTGAGCTCTTCGAAGCCTTCTTTAAACATTTTGAACCAAAAACAAATTTCCGTCTGGCAAGATTTCAGCTACAGAAGTTCACACAGGAACCAACCGAAGCCATAGATGATTTCATGGCCAGGTGCAGAATACAAACACAAAAATGCAAGTTTGCGGAAATTGAACTTGAAGGTCGCCTCATTGAGCAGATCATCATTGGCACCTCCAGCAAGAAGGTACAACAAACATTATTGGCTAAGGATGAAAAGCTGACATTGAATACAGCGTTGGACATCGCCAGAACTCAGGAGGCAACTGAAGCGGATATGAGACTACTTCATGGTCAAGCAGTCAATGTAGATATGACCAAGCAACATATCCAATGGAAGAAACAGTGCTCATTCTGTGGATTGCACCATCCACCGAGGAAGTGCCCTGCTTATGGCACCCAATGCAGAAACTGTGGAAAAATGAACCACTGGGAGAAGTGCTGCCGACTGAAGAAACAGGAAAAAGAATCTAAACAGCAGTGGGAAAGGAAACAAGACGCTACAAAGACATATCCGAAAAGGTCGCAAGCACAGAGATCAAAGAGACTCCATGAGATGAAAGAAGAGGAAGAAACAGAAGAAATGGACGACATGCGATTTGAGACCATCTCTGTAGACCAGATCAGAAAGAACGAAGCCTTTGCTGTGATCGGAGTTGAGATCGGAAGAGGACCAGCGACTCTAAAAGCCAAAGTAGACACCGGATCTCAAGGGAACATTCTTCCATTACGCATTTATCAGAAGATGTACCCAGATTGCGTGGACCCTAATGGGGAACCTCTCACTGGTAAGCTGAGAAAGACACCGATAACAATAACAGGCTATGGTGAAAAGAGTGTTATTCCACAAGTAGGCGTACATACACTGAGCTGTAACCACCAGGACAGACAAGCAAAGGCAGAATTCTTTGTGGTGAAGACTCCAAGACCTGCCATCCTTGGACTTGAGTTGTGCCTGGATCTTGGATTAGTAGTCTTGAATTGCAGCCTGATGGAGAGCCATGATAGTCCCATCAAAGACAGAGAGCATTTGAAGATTTTGTATCCCGACAGATTTGATGGAATCGGAAAATTTGATGGGGAATACCACATCGTGATCGACAAAGATGTGGCTCCTGTGATACATGCAGCTCGACGATGCCCGATAGGCATAAAGGATGACATCAAGAAAGAACTTGATGAGATGGAGAGTCTTGAAGTGATAGAAAGTGTCACTAAGCCAACAGACTGGGTATCAAGCTTGGCATACACCCAGAAGCCCAATGGAAGATGGAGAATTTGCCTTGACCCAAAGACTTGAATAAGGCAATCAAGAGAAGCCATATGCCGATGCCAACCATTGAAGAAGTCCGGCACCAGTTTGAAGGAGCAACAGTGTTCAGTACCCTGGATGCCAGACATGGATATTGGGCTATACAGCTAGATGACGAATCAAGCCATTTGACGACCTTCAATAGTCCCTTTGGTCGTTACCGTTTCAAAAGACTACCCTTTGGCTTGTGTGTTTCTCAGGACGTGTTCCAGCAACGAATGAACCAAATACTAGAGAAATGTCCTGGAGTCATAGGGATGGCCGATGACATAGCAGTCGTTGGAAAGACGGCAGTGGAACATGACGCCAACTTACACAATCTGATGCGCGTCGCAAAGGAGCATGGACTCGTCCTGAACTGGAACAAATGCCACATCAAGCAAGACCGAGTGAGATTCTATGGCCTTGTCTTCAGCAAAGATGGAGTACAACCAGACCCACAAAAGACAGCAGCCATATCAGCCCTGAACGCACCACAGAACGTGACAGAACTCCGAGAGTTCCTAGGCATTGTGACCTACATGTCACCATTCATTCCGAGACTTGCTTCACTGACTGCACCACTTCGGGAACTTGTGAAGAAAGATGTGAAATATAGCTGGACTGAATCACATCAGAAGGTGTTTGAAAATATCAAAGATATGATCTGCAAGGAGACCACACTTGCTTACTTTGATCCAAAGAAACCTGTTGTCCTAGAAGTAGACGCATCGATGAAAGGCGTTGGAGCAGCCCTCACACAGGAAGGAAGACCAATAGCGTTTGCATCAAAGTCCCTCACGGACACCGAGCAGCGATACGCCAACATTGAGAGGGAGATGCTAGCAGTTGTATACGCATGTGAAAAGTTTCACACGTTCGTCTTCGGCAGAAGTTTCACTATCCTCTCAGATCACAAACCACTAGAGATGATCACTCTCAAGAACCTTGGAGCTGCGCCCCCAAGACTACAAAGACTACTACTCAGACTCCAAGGGTATGACATGACAGTGAAATATAAACCTGGAAAGGAGATGCTTCTGTCTGATGCCATGTCAAGACTCAACCCTCTGACTCCTGAGTCTCCAGAAATGCACATGAAAGTTGACTTTGTAATGTTCTCAGACAAGAAGCTAGAGGAGATTCGCACCGCAACATCAGAGGACTGTGAACTTTGCATCCTGAGAGATGTAATCCTAGAGGGATGGCCAGAAGAAAGGCGGAAACTTGACAAATGCCTGATCAAATATTGGCCATTCAGGGACGAGATGTCCATTGAAGACGGGATTATCCTGAAAGGTTCGAGAATTGTCATCCCCAAATGCCTGACAAAGGAATACCTGAACAAACTACATGAGGACATCAAGGCATCATCAAATGCCAACTGAGAGCAAAGAGCTGTATCTTCTGGAATGGCATAAATCAGGAGATCGAGATGATGGTACAGAAATGTTCTGTATGTCAAGAATATGGGAACTCCCTGTCATCAGAGACTCTGCAACCACATGAAATTCCTATCAGACCTTGGCAATTTGTCACGACTGACCTCTTCACACTTGATGGAAGAGAGTACCTTCTTGTTGCTGATGTATACTCAAAGTATCCAATTGTAAAGCAGTTACCACAGCAAGCAACAAGTAACGCTGTCATCAGACTGCTTAAGGAAATCTTCTCTGAACAAGGAACCCTGAAAGACTAATGAGCGACAATGGACCTCAATACAATAGTGCCATATTCGTAGAGTTTGCCAGAGACTGGAACTTCCAACATGTAACCTCCAGCCCGAGATACCCCCAATCCAATGGATTCATAGAGAGACAAGTACAAACTGTCAAGAACACCATGAAGAAAGCCAAGAGAGATAACATAGGCGTCAACAAGGCATTGCAATGCCTGAGAGCCACTCCATTGGACAGCCATCTACCATCTCCAGCGGAGCTGTTGCTGGGAAGAAAGATCCAAACCAACATACCCACCAGAATTCGGAACCAGTCACCCCAAAAGATGACATCTACCAGAGACTGCAGACCAGGCAGGATGACCAGAAGAAGTACTTTGATGAGAAGCATTCTACCAACCTTCCCCCGCTACACAAAGGACAAGAAGTCAGAGTCCAGAATCAAGAGACTGGTAGATGGGACAGAGGAAAGATCACTAACAGGAGACCAGAACCAAGGTCATATGAAGTACAGACGTCATTAGGTCACACTCTACGACGAAATCGCAGGCACATCAAACCAACCCAAGAGAGGGCAGCATGCAACAAAACAAGCAACATGCATATAGTGATAGAGACAATGGTGCACACGACCACCAGAATCAAAATGCACAAACAGAACAAGCACAAACACCAAACACACCATCGAATGATCACCAACCATACACCACCAGATCAGGTCGTACTGTTAAGAAACCAGAGAGATACGATATGTAAATCATAGATATGGTTGGATTTTATTTAATTGAGTTTTTTCTTTTTTTCTTAAACATTACAATGTTTTGAGTAGTTAAAGATTTTAAAGAGACATTTATAGAATATGTCATGTATTTGATTTAAGTTTATTGCATTACAAAACAAGACGAAATTTAAAGTCTGATAGGGATAAAGTATTTTGATAATTAGACAAAACAATATCGCATTCAAAGAGAAAACAAGTGTGATAGAAATTTTGAAAAGGTTATTAAACAAAATAACCAAAACCAAAAGAAAAGGAAGAATTTGTAAGTTCATATGTTAGCACAAGTTAATGTTCCTGAGCAAACAAGTTAAAGTGAAGTTAAACTGTGTATGGATCCAAATATGATTTAGTTGAAAGATTTTCATTGAGAAGAGGGATTGTGATATGATGTCATTTATATATATGTTCAGTTAATGACCTACATCATATGCCCATGATTATTGATACCAAAGTTTGTAAGGCGGCTTCATATACATCTAATAAATAGAACAAGTTGTTCTTAGTTGAGTTCTATAAAATCCAGCCTCATGAAGACTCTTATTGTAGATCTTAGTTCGTGTATAACACTTTACACATACTGTACTATAATGATAAACCATCCAGAGTTAATGCCAATCAGAATTAACTTAAAGGGGGAGGCGAGGGATCTTACTGTGTCCTTGATTCCATGTTGCTTTTTGTACAATACATACATGTAAATGTAATGTTCTTGTTTGCTTGACAAAATGAGTTTCCATGCAGGAACTTTGCATCATTGAATTTGTTGATTAAACATTGAACCCTGATCACACAATAAATGAATATGATGAACACATGATGGAACTATCTTGGACTTGAAGCTACATGATGTGTCATTTGTGGTATACCAAATGACCTTGTGTGACCCCAGTAACTTCAATATTGGTTTCCTTGGCTTATTCAGTCACTTGATGAATATTGATTTTTTTTTCATTCATTGCATCATTTGGATGAACCATTGAAAGATAACAGACACCAGTTGGTGAAAGCCAGTAATATGTTAATGCATACTTTTACTTGGAATTAACCCCTTGCCTATGGGAGCCAGTTGGCCCCTGCATGTATTAAGCCTATGGAAATGAATGTATTAAGCCTATGGAAATGAATGAATTCAGTAGTTAACAGTTAACAGGTTAACATCCTTCTGCCTTTCTAGCCTATGTCATCTTGGAATTTTTATTTAAATTGATCCAAAGTAGGATAAGTGGGATAAAACTCTTTTTTTAGAGAGAGAGACAGATTTGTGCTTGTTAGGGAAGGAGTATTAGAACTCTGATGTGTACAGGTGTATAAACTTGGCATAAACTTCTATTGATGTGTACATGTTTGCCTACATTGGTTGGCTACTGTGCATGTATTTGACAAGATAAAAATATGTTTTAAAAGATAAAACAGTCTAAAAAGCAAGACGACAGATGCTCAGAAGTGTGCAGTAGGCCTATAATGTATACAGGTGAATATGCAACAGATACTGCCGATAGTATGTACTGTATGAACACATGGCCACTTTAATTGTGAATTATGGTTACATTAGGCTGATTAGGGCTGTTTTTGCATATTACTAGAATGGACTTTGATAGGCTATACAATATATAGTATATACATGTATATGGGAGTTGGAAATTGCCTGGAGTCTGTAATCCAAATGACCTCCTTATTGAGTAATAAAATGTGCATTCACCATTAGAAAAATATGTGTTTGATCCACATACTCCATTTCATGAAGCTTCACAAACAAAAGCTACCATACCTACTTTTTCATGAGATAATAAATTAAAATGTTCCATTCAATCCATTGGTCTGCCCGTGTAGAGACCACAGCAGGCCTATTTACATTGCTGAAAAACCAATTTGAAAAAACATTTTTTTTTTTAAACTACATGTACCATTTACACTGCTAGAAAGCCCATAAAAAGCGTCAATGTTTGCTTATTCTGTGTTTTTTTTTTTGGGGGGGGGGAGGGGTGAGTTGTGTGCATGCGCCACTTGTTCTGCTCTGCAGCGAGAAGAGTCACATGATCGAAAACCAGAATCGGTCACCGGTTTGAATGCAAGCATTCACACTACAAAAACCAGTGTAGTTCCAGCTGGCATTTCAAAAAATCACACTCCAGAGGGTTTTGATTTCGTTTTTTGTTGTTTATGTTTATGGGTAGTTGCCTAGCAAGTACAACTTCCAACAAAACTCTGGAAGGTGAGAAAATACAACGTTTTTTTGATGCAGTGTAAATGCAGCTAGTGAGAGTATCTTCAATCAGCTGTGTGCATGTGACTTGTGTGTCAAGGGATGCCAGGCTCTACTCTAGTTAGGTGACCCTAGACGACAAGGCTGGCAGTTATCTATCTCCCATGGTCCGTGTCATGTCCTCCGCCATCGTCACTGATAGATTGTATTTTTTTGTTTTGTTTTTTGGAGATGGTTTTTTTGGGGGGAGGGTGTGCACATAGCACAACCTGCTGAGCCACCCCTTTTGAAACCCAAGTAGCAAAATCTTTTGTACCTGTATTTATAGTACATAACCTGGGGGGTGTTTCACAAAGATCCTAAGTTGAACTTATCTCTAAGTTGGATTTAACAATTATGGAAAGCCGTTAGCATCTATGAAAATATTTTGTAAAAGTTATTTCAAAAGGCATAAAATGTTGATTCAATCGTTCATATTTTCTATTATAAAGGAGATTTCATGTTCTTGATGAGGAATTTATAAGAAGTCTAAAATACTTGAATTTTCTCTTTTGAAAATACTTCATTTTAAGGCTACAAATGGCTCTCCATAATTTTCAAGTCCAATTTAGAGTTTTAGTTCAACTTAGGATCTTTGTAAAACACCCCCTGGTCTTTTGGGGGTTACTTTATGCTTGTCAGAATTTTGGGGAACTTGTGCCCCATCCCTTGTAAACCACTTGGCCTGCCCCTGATAATCCTTAACCCTTCTAGATAATCTTTTATATGCCTTGGATGAAAAATTCCACTTTAATAGTGATTGTTCTTCAGTACTTGTAATTCATCATATTCCTTTTTCCTTGAAACAGATACATGCATGTAGGATGACATTGTACAGATTATTCCTGTAGAAGTTTAATGCATTTGAAATGATGGCCAAATTAAAGAATGATTGATTTTTACTCTAAATAGGCAAAAGAGGTTGTTCATCAAAAACTAATGAGCACAAATATTCTTAATTCGGGGGAACAAAAGTACATTTCATATATACAGTATATACAAATGATGTAAATTTGAAGTGCAATAAAAGCCTGTACTTCAAGACTACAGTATACTTGTGTAAGGAGATCATTACACCTTGGAGATTTCCCAGGGAAAAGTTCATTGATCCTCCACAGGAGGGAGAAAATGGAATGAAAAGGGGATTTTTTTTTTTGGTAGTCTGCTAACACACTGGAATCGCTGACCCCCAAATGTACAGGTGTAAGTAAGCTTACATGTGCACATTCTTGCATGTACAATGGGGTCACCAGGATGAGGCTATATTTATATATATATATATTTGGTTTGATTTTTTTTATTTTTTTATTTTTTTAAATGTTTTTAATTTTAATCTTAATTTTTTATTCGTATTTGTACAGTCAAACCTGTCTATAGCGACCACCCAAGGGAAACACAAAAAGTGGTCTTTGTAGACAGGTGGTCTTTGTAGACAGGTTCCTTTAGTACATGTTTCAATGAGAAACCATTTTCAAGGGAAACAAAAGATGTGGTCTTTGTAGACAGGTGGTCTTTGTAGACAGGTGGTCACTAAAGCAGGTTTGACTGTATTTGTATTTGTATTTGTTATTTTGTTTATTTTATTTATTATTATTTTTTTTTGGGGGGGGGGGCAGCTGGCAACCTGAGGGCAAAGGAAAAAAAAGAAGGGGGGTGGGGGTTAAGTGGAGCAGAGTGAATGATCAAGCCTTCAATAACATGATTACATTATGCAGGGGGTTTGAAGGGCAGAGCGGAGGTTTTAAAATTGGAAGGGGGTTTCCCTAGTCACCCCCTTGCTGCCTTGTGTAATAAGTTCAGAAATGATTTAATTTGTAGTTGTTGACAGCAGTGACACCCTTCAGTGAGTGTTCAGTTTACAACTTACAAGAAAGTTATAAATTGTGACATCAGTTTTCTGATTATTATTTTGCCTATGGGGAGGAACACAGAGAGGAGGATCCGAACCGTTTCCGTGGAAATTGATTTGCGATGTCACCAAAGTTCAGCTGAGAGAGTGTTTGATTTCTCTCTCTGCCTCCTTCTCGAATGTTATTTTGGCAGTAAATCGATCTGGAGTATCTAACTCGGAGAGTCGGAGTTGACAACGTGAGGCAGTATTGTTGTGTACTGTGCTCTGGCGGTGAAAATAGCTATTGCGTTGACGTCCAAAACATGGATAATGCGATCATTTGTGCGTCATCTGTGTTTGAATAGGTCAGCATTTTTGTCTTACATGTACGTTGTGCTCAAATAGCTCATCCAAAGCAGGGCTCACCATTTATGTCAGAATTGCATTTTTTAATGTCTGCACATACATGTTTGACATCTAAACTTGGACACTTTTTGGGGGAAATATTTGTTGTTTTCTTGGATGGATGGATGTCCTTCATCGCTTTTTTTTTTATTTATCTAAGAGTAAGTTGTACATTGTATGTAAATATATTAGAGTTGGATGATTAAAGCTTTGTCTGTACAATTACTGTTAAACCAGTTAACCATCTATTAAACATTCACATTACTAGATGTTTTCTTTCAAAAGGATTTTTTATTATTTAAAAATGGCCACAGAAATGATGGAATATTAACCTCTTACATGTGACAATGTTTTGAATTTATTTTTTATTTGTATTAAGTGATTTTATTGGTCATAATGTAACTTTTTTAACAAACTTTTTTTTTCATTAAAGTATTTGGAACATATACAAATTAATGAAATTATATAAACAATCGATAATGAACATACTTTTTGTAAGCATACTGAACATAGTAATACATAAATTGTCAACATACAGTGTACATAATTAAAACAATAAACCCTATTTCTCTTATATTTATATAGTACATTAAAAATAACATTTGCGTAAAAAAGAATCAAATGCCATTCAACTATAGAGAAGAAAAAATAAAACTCTGACCATGTTTTATAACGTAAAGACAAAACAGAGAGAAAAGATAGTAGATACTACCAGAGTCCAGAACAAACAACAACAAAAACCGAAAACAAGAAACAAGAAAAGACAAAGAAATCAACAATAAAACAAAGCTAAACAAAACAAAACAAAGTAACATAAGAAAAGAAGAAGAACAAAGTAAAGAAACAAAAACCGAAAACAAGAAACAAGAAAAGATGCAGAAAACAACAATAAAACAAAGCTAAACAAAACAAAACAAAGTAACATAAGAACAAAAGAAGAACAAAGTAACGAAACAGACACCATTTAGGTTGGTCGTGGCTGTATCCCTTCCGTTTGAAGGACCATGTACATGTATCAAGTCCATGGGAGGATCATTTTTGTTGCCACTTTACTCCGCGTTGATCTATTTTGTTTTTCCTTTTGGCTATTTCCTCTTCAGTTGATTTGTATATGGTTACATGTATACAGTGAACAAAATATTTTAATTTGGGTACAGTGTTTTGGTACTTCTATTTTTAATATAACTTGCTTTCCAAGTAATACAATAAAGTTGAACGTTTGTATGAATTTATTTCTGGGTCATGTGGCACAGAGTAGTATGTTTTTACAAGGGTAGAATTGTGAAATATCAAATGTCTTCGGTTGAAAATATTGAGTTGAAATGGTTTCCCAAAAACCCTAGGTACTAAAACCTTGGGGCAGTGGAAGAACAAATGTGGTATGGTTTCTAATTTTTGTGGTATAGTTTTGTGGTATGGTTTTGAAGTTATAGGTGTACACTACGGGCATTTACACTGTCATCCAAATATGCCAAACCGTAGCCTGACCGCGATGTTTCAGTTTCAAGGCAACTACGCTTTACCGGCAAAAATGCCAAGCCCGAAACATTCCAAACCGAAGTGTGATCTATTGGCGTGTTTTGGCGTGTTTGGCAAGTATATATAAACGCTCGCAGCTGAAACATCGCGAGGTTTGTCACGTGACTTTAGGAGCGGGGCTGGCTTTCGTCCTTGAAGCCTTATTTGCATAAAATAAACAACTTGTTTACGCTGAACCGCTACGAAAGAGTCTCAGCTACACTGTAAAATCTCGCTTTAGAAACCACCAAATGAAATGATTGAAATGTCAAATGGAAGAAGAAGAGTTGTTCTAACTCATAAATATTGCAAATAGTTGTCAAACCCTGTTTTAATATGTGAAAACTGAGTGAAACAAAGCACAATCTTTTTGTATTATTTATCTGAAAATATTTCAGTATTTTTCATATTTTCCGTCATTACACCAGATCGATACTTTCGTACGTGATAAATCAAAAGTATATCAAAGCTCTCTTCTAAGTACCTTCTCATACATGTAAGTCTATGTCCCACGGTTGTTTCGGGACTAATTCGAAGGCAATGTCATCAACGAACCCATGGCGAAACATTCACGGAAGCTTAAATGTAGTCCCATCTATAGGGGTACGTGCGTGACCATGTAGTCCATGTAGTCACACGTACCGTTATACGTGCATGACTGTTTGTGCTGGACTCGCAATTGTATGGATCGAGCATTTTGCATTGGGAAGACCGCGCATGCGCATTACATGTACCAACCAAAACACGCCAAAACATCGCTGAGCAGCTCAGTCGGTGATGTTTCGCCACAAGTGTAAACGGGTGCACGAAACATCGCGATTTTTCAAAATGAGGTATTCGACAGTATAAATGCGCCTAAGGATGTAGTTTCTCAAGTATTAAATTTGTAGCTTTACTGCAACGGTTTATGGTTTTAAATATCTTCCAAAGGAAAACATTCACAATGTTTCTTGGCGAAATCAATCAGCCTATTGTAGTCCAAACTTGGTAAAATGCACACCGGTACATGTGTTTTTTTGTACACCTTTGGTGGGATTTGCCATTGAGAGTTTTTAGGCAGTCTATATCTGTGCAGTACAACTAACGTAGACGCAAGGATTAGCTTTAGTAATGTTCCATTTAGTAAATCCTTTTTGAAACCATCAAAGTTGTGTTACATTATGCCTGTATGCACATTGCAGTTCAATCGTCGAGGTTAAACATACAAATATTGTATCATAGACCCCGTTCTCACTCACTTTGAAAGTGGTCTTAGTTAGACCGCTCCAAAGGAACGGGTCTTGAGGAACGGTTTGCGAGCGTTCACACTCCGAGCAGTTTTTTATGGCTCAAACCGCTCCACGAGTCAAAGTGGTCTTGTTGCTATGGCAGCTCAGGTCAGCGGGTCAATTTTTTCATGCGCGGAATACAAACCGTATGTACCGAACTACATGTTTCGCGCGGAACGTCATTAGCTCACTTCCGTTCAAAGTATGCTTCCGTTCACATTGCATGTTGGATCGGTCCAAACCGCTCTTAATAAGACCCGTTCCTCAAGACCACCTCCTGAGGTGGTCTTCTGGAGCGGTCCAGAAGTCCACTTCCTGGACCACTTTGACCTTTCTCACTCACCTAAGAACCGCTCCTGAGGAACGGGTCTTATTTAGACCGCTCCAACGAAGTGAATGAGAACGGGGTCATAGTTGCCAATCATTCCTCTGTTGGAAGACTGATTCCTATATGTTGGCCTTCAAACTAGTGGTCCAAAGTTGATTTATTTTATGATAATGATGAGGATAATTGTTTTTAATACCCGACTGCTAAGAAAGCATAGATATGCTTGTAAGTAAACAACCAGGGGACCGACGGCTCTAAGTCCTCTCCGAGGGACTTGGTAATGAGGATTAATGCCTCACTGAAGGGCACGAGTGCATTGACTTGGTTTCGAACTCGAGATCTCCCGGTTACGAGACCACTGCTCTACCACTGAGCTATTGCGCCTGTCATGGTAACATCTATGTAAAAAACAAAAACATACAAAGTACACTATAAACTTCCTAGTTTTAGCTTTGGAAGGTAGGCAGATATGTTTTATCGGTATGAAAAGTTTGAGTAATCGGTATTAAACTCCATACTTAAATCATCAAAATTTATGCTTCATTGTGTACTCATATTCGTTACTCATTGCAGCTCCATTGTCAAGGTTTAATGTGCTTAACCCCAAGAGGAGGTGTCCCCAGAAATTGCTTTATGATGGTGATAAACTTCATAAAAATGGCCCTGAGCAGTGTTTACCTTGGATAATTTGCGTCTGTTTGCTCAAACTTACTGCTACAAAGAGCGTAAATAAAAGCTTACTTTGCTTTAAACCCATGCTACTTGCTAGTAACATTACATTGAAAGATGAATGATAGCTCATTGTGGTGAAGTCAACCTTGGTTTGGGTACAATATACATAAATGTTTGTAATGGGACTCACTGAATTAAAAGAAACAATCATACTTTTATGGGCAAGACCAAGCCATTTGTTCCATAGTGTGATACCGACCATGCATATCAAAGAATCTTACATTTTATTGCATGAATAGGACTCGGATCAAAGTTTATGAAATGAAATGTCACTTTATTTTTTATTATTTTATTATAAATACACTCTCATTTCATGATATGTTTCCGCTTATTTCTGATTTTCATTCCCACGTCTCAGGCAATTCCTCCAAACTTCCTCCCAACTTCCTCCCAAATTTGTTATGCTTGGTTGGGACAAAATGTGTAAGATGAACTTTAGTGAATGATGATCGTGAATGAAAATGTGAAACAAACTGTCCAAAACATACAAGGTGCTCTATTCAATTCAATGTGGTTTATTAAAAATACAAAGTAGTAAAGTAGTAGTTCAGGAACTAATTCCTCAATGTTTACTACGTGAAAATGGTCATCGATTAAAACAAAAAAGAAAATAAATAAGAAGTTAAAGTACATAATCATTAGAAATCAAAATAATGCTTTCATACAAGTATAAAGCTTCGGAAACAAAACGCTTATCATTACGCAAAATACAAGTAAAAGATCATGTAAATGTTTAGCTGAAAATCAGACGATATATCAATATAATGCAGTATAAAAAACAAATTATTTTAAATTCATTATTTCAAGATACATGATCATGTGTGAATCAAAGTGCTCTATAACTTTCATCATAATAAAACTATGAAAACTTACTGCCAAAAACAATATTGTAGGTACATGTAATCATATGTACTTTGAACTTTACATTTGAGATGATTGTGAGATTGTTTTGTTGTAAATTATGTAGGATGTACCCCTCGCTGAAGCACGAATATCCCAACTACGCAACGATGGTAAACAATTGCAATTCGTTCAGGTCGAATCTAAGATTTCTTTATCAGATTAGAATGGATATCTAGCAAACAGACAAAAAGATCTAGGTTGGTTGGTTGGTTGGTCTAAGATAGCATCACTTTGCATGCTTTATATTTATATCCACTATGATGATTAATTATAGATATCATAAACTGAACAAATATTTGAAGTCATACTCATAATTGTTTGATACTAATAGCCAGTGGGGAATTTCGTATATACAGTATATATTGATTGATCATCAGTTTAGGAATAATTACTGTTGAGCTTATCATCAGACTTTTATTATTTGCAAATTGAGAACCTCAAGAAAATCACCTTGGATGTAAGTTGAGCTCCCGCATACCATGTGGATCATTATCAAATGTCTTTACTTGTAGGCAGGCATGTAATCTATTTTCAAAGGCTCCATAGTCCATTGTACATTAAAGGGCAGGGGAGTGTTTCACAAAGACTTACTGTGTGTTTCCACAGAAAAAAAGTTACACGGTATTACCCGTGTAATACCGTGTAATACTGTGTAACTTTCCTGTGGAAACACAAGCAACACGGCTTATTGGCGACCCATGTCGACCGAGATACGGATTATCATAACCACCTCTGGGAGGTGGTTATTGCCGTGTCGATCCGTGTGAAATCGCTGTGGAAACACACAGCGACAAACCGTTGGTTTAATACCGTGTCGCCGCGACACGGTATTTCAATTCTGGAAAAGATAATCCGTGTTCCACTTTTTTTCTGTGGAAACACGCTGTAAGATCAACTTAAGGTGGATTTAACTAGATGGTAGGCCATTTATGCCACTGTTTGCTCTCACCATTTACTGGCATTGGTCTCTCAAGGGACGTACAAATCGTGGTCACAAATCTACATTGACTTGCTGTCATGAGGCAAAATTGGATACACTGTGTGCACATTTTTTGTTCGACAATTTTTTGTTGTTGGTGTTATATATGTCTTGTGGCTGTTGTGAGTCTGTCCTACGTGTGAGCGTCCCAAGTGTGACTCACGACTGTTGTACGACAGTCTTGCGACAGTTGCACCTCTGGCGCACGCGCATCCCACGAGTGAACCACGACCTGATCACGTGAAAAACAGCCCCTGACAATACCCGACAACTCACGATGGTCCCACGACTGTCGCACGACTGACACACGACTGACTTGCAACACACCCACGGCATAACCACGACTTGTCTTTTTTTCTGACGCGTCCCTATCGCTAAACCATCTTTAATGTGTTGTAGCCCTTGTGACCACTCGAAATAGATTTCGGGCATGTTGCAAGATCTGGCCACGACAAATATTTTATGGGTCTACCACAACAAAATTTTGTACGATCCCTTGTGACCGGGGCTTAAAGGCCTACATACATGTATATGTATATTGTACATAACACTTGAGTAAATACATTCCAAACTGAATAACAAGCTGTACAAAAACTAGGGTGAACAAGTTCTTTACTTGCTTGCATTGTATCATGAAATGTAGGCTTTTTAGATTGTTGAATTTTAGCTCCAGAAAGCTCCATAAGATCTCTTGAAAACTGAAAGAGATCTCTGGTATTAAAAGAAAGTATGTCTTGTATTTTTATTGGAAGAGGGAAAAACCCAGTTACCGTAGTCTGGAAGTTTGCCCTAACATCACAGAAAGAGAGTAAATTTCTTGAAAATATTTTCAAATTTAATAATGAGCTCCAAAAAGTAAATTGAGAACGAACAGTGAACAAACTGTTTACGAGCTTGTATCAGACAATGAAGATGTTAATTGTAGGCAATTACCCAGACAGGATGCACTTAATTCCATACTAATACCAAGAGGGAAGTAGTCATTTTAATTAGATTGATCAATTAAATTTAAAGTCTCAATTAAGGTTTTTGAGAGAAGCTTCAGAGCGTAAACAAGCGTGGTGTATAATTATCACAAAGCAACAGATCTTTTGGATACATTTTTTAGTTGCTGGTCTGTGGCCTGTGGCCTAGATCTGATTCAGAGCTGCCAACCAGTACGATTTTTCCTCAATAAAATACAATTTTCAAAAAAAAAAAGAAAAAAATTCCAAAAATTTGAATGTATTTGTGTATTTTGCGTGTGTGTGCCATTTTCAATGGCAAATCGCCCATTCTCTCCTGTAAAGTATCCTACAAGCATCTCACATCGGCAATTTGGGGATGTTCATTGGTTCATCGAACACGCCAGTCATGACGAAATCATGCGTATTCAACCAATGGTCCATAACATTTTTTCTTCCTGTATGTTGGAACTTATGCAAATTGGCAACCCCAAAAAAAAAAAAATGCATGTTCGCGGTAAGAAAGTACTTATACATGTAAATCAACAATAGGATTTTTGTGGGATTTTATGTTCAGTCTGGGTTGGCAGCTCAGCTGATTGCTTAAAACTATGTTTTAAACATGCAGGTCATTTTATGATATTGTGAGCCTAAATTATCAGGTCAATAATACAAAGTCAGTTTCAGGCGTCATTTGAGTACATGTACTGTACATGTATGTCAATGAGCAAGTAAATTCTACTCCCAGTTGAACAGTGTCAAAATAAAGGGGTTTACTGCATTTAGGGGTGATTTTGCTTCAGAAATAATTGTAGATCCAAGAGTCACTGTAGAATTCCTTTTAAAATAGATTTTCCTTTTTTCATACAGCTCCAAAGATGGGGAATAATGTCCTGCTGGGCTAGTGAAATTGATGTTTGGGCCAATGCTTTTAAAGTTAAACTTCAGCTGTGTGTAGGACTAAATGATAAATTATAACAATTGTAATGATTTACATGTATAACGATTGTGGTATTTTTTTCTTCTTTTTTGCAGAGATCAGGAGGAGGGATTATTACATGTACCTGTTTGTAGCTGCATTGGGTTATTGAGGAACAACACAACAACATGATGAAGAAGACAAAATTAGGTAAGACAAAACTTTCTAATCTGTTCATGAAAATTACCCAACTTGATAACATACAGTTACATGTAGCACCTAAATTTTTCATACCCTTACCAAGTTTTGTAATTTTTTCAAGTATGTAAAAAAAATTGATTTACCCCGATTTATGTTTCTTGAGAATGTGGCATATTAAAGCTTACATCTAAAGTTTTCAACAAAGGCCATAATTCAACCAGTCCACCTTTCATTCTTGAGTTTCATAAACAACACACCAAAACATCAAATGTATAAGGGGTATGAATAGTTTAGTTGTTAATTGTATACAAATGTACACTGTATGTAGAGGCCCATCTCTGTTTTCATTGAAAGTAATATCTCTCCTCTACTGTACATGTATGTGTTCGCTAACATTTTTAAAGTAACATGTTGCAATATCAGTCCAAGATGTTTTAGTTGAGAATTTGGGATAACAAAGAAAGCAAGCTGCAAATATTATGAAAAAATGAGACAAATCATAGTATGGGAAGTAAATGAGATTCGAAAGGCCTACAGTGGTCTTTTTGTTATATTTTTCCCCAAAAATGTTTTTTCTTTTTATAAGTTTATAATTTGATACTTTCTTTTTACATTTGGAATGTGAAAAATATATTTAACAAGAAATTACACATGTTGCAATATCAGTCCAAGATGTTATAATTGAGAACTTGAGATAACTAAGAAAGCAAACTGCAAATTGTTCCAAATATTATGAAAAAGGAGACAAATCATGATATGGGAAGTATATGGAAAGACATGGGATATGAAAGGCCTACAGACAGTTATTTGTTATTTTGTTTCTAAAAACTGTTTTTCTTCTACTATAAGTTTATAATTTTATACTTTCTTTTTACATACAAAATCCTCTTTGTGATGGTGAACTGGTATAAGAAACATTCCACTGTTTGTAAAGTAGAGGTATCGTAGCAGATTGGTTTAAGCTCTTGAATGCAAAGGTCGTGGGTTTGATTATAAATCTACATTTGCCCCTTCATACCCAGGAGAGAAATGGGGACCTGGTAGGATGACGAAAGCCTTTGTGTTAGTAATTGCCATATGCCCTCACAGTGTCCATATGGTAGGGATACTCCCCAGGGAGTGGAGATGGTGCACGTGAATGAACCCGATGACCGGGGTAAAAATATCTGTAACAGGCTCAGAGACAGTATTTTGTATTATCCAATATATAAATCCAGGGGCCCGTCTTACAAAGAGTTGATATCAATCGCAACTTATTTGCGATTGATATCAATCGTAACTGTGTACATAAGAGATGGCAGACTGCAAACTTGCGATTGATTGAAGGACTTACGATTGATTTGGATCAATCGTAACTCTTTGTTATTATTATTTGTACCCAATATTTTAGAATACACTGACGGGAGTGCGCACAATCTAGGCATCTACAGTTTATAACAAGACTTATCAAAAATGTCTTCTTTCAAGAAACTTAGAGTGTACCAATTGCCTAAAAAAATAAATAACAAGTGTACAGCTAAAATGCATAAAATCAACCTAAAAAACCCTAACTTTACCTGACATTCTATGGACTAACGGTTAACTTGAGGAGTGTAAAGAAAATAATGAATAACACATAACTCCAGGCACGGAATTCATGTCGGACTTGGGTTCCGTGCCAGTCTTATTCTGTACGAGTACGTGTTGGTGCATTGACTAGTCTACATGTTACCACTTCACAAGTCACTTTAATGTTAATTCATAGTGTATTTAAACTTGCAATATCTCTTGATAGAATTGACATTTGAAGCTCATATTTTGAATATAGTATGCTTTGTATAGGGAAATAGAACCCCTACAGAGCGAAGTATTTTAGTGTGTGATTGGTACACTAAGTATTCAAGGAAGTTTTTATACCTTTAATAAAAAGTAAGCTTTAAGGCCATCAATAAAAGGAATAAAATATTGCACCTTTAAATTTAAGAAGGAAATTGAATAGTAGAAAATCATTGCACCTGTTATTGATGTTGAGCATTCACGATTTCCTTGTACAACATATGTTGTACAACTTTATGATTTCCATAAAACGAATGATCTAATTTAGGATGTATTCACCGATGATTTAGGAAGCTGGCGTCTGTGAGAAGATCCTTAAAGCTACCTCAGAAGTGCTCTATTTGTTTAAAGTGGTTTGGTTGTAATACGATTTCCTGGTGTACGAGTTGGAAATGTTTCATTCTGTAAATGCCAAAACATTCACCAATTCTTTGAAACACTCTCTTTGTTATGTGAGTGAAACTTTTAGCTTTTTTTATTGCCTTGGGGAGAAAATACATGGTATAAAACCTGAAAACTTCACTCATTTACTATGTGTTTGCATTTTTTGAAAATATGATTCAGGGCTAAAAGCTACTGTAAAAGCAATAAAACCAGAAAATGGCCAATGTTTACAACTTGAAAAGTTTGATGCTGCCAAGTTTCTTGTTTGATTATGTACAGGTACTCATCAACCTCTGAACATTCAGAACAGGGGTCTAAAATATTATTCCGAACCACTTCAATGGAGTAGTGGGTCGAGAGAGAGAGAGCTAGAGAGGGGGGAGATAAAGAGGGGAAAAGAAAGATAGAAGAGAGAGCAAGATAGAGGGAGAAAACATCAGAGAAAAGGAAACAAGGGGAGATGGATTGGAGTAGCATAGAAAACTAAAGGAATCAGAAAGATGGAAGAGAGCACAAGAGAGGGAGAACAGATCGGAGAGAAAGGAGAATAGGAGAGATGGATAGGAGTTGCTTATAAATAGCCCTACAGTATACAAGACAGTATGTTTTTATAATTATGTATGATACATGTGCACATAAGCATACAGTAAATATTTCCCTGGTTGTGTATGGGGGAAAGCCTTTTAGATCCCGGATATTTTCCAGTCCCTGACCTCCCAGGAATTTTTCTAAATTTTGAGGGAGGTCAAGTGAAAGGTCAGACAACAGCTTCAATTTTTATTCGCGATCTGGGAAATGGGGAAATTCTGATGATATCTGTGGTTTTCACACTAAACAGCTTGAAACATAATTTTCTAATTTGAATTCTATGCTTTGCAGTTCAAGAATAATTTATTTATTAAGAAATAATGATAAATACAGAAATTCTGATGATAAGTGTGGTTTTCACACCAAACAGCTTGAAACAAGAGTGTCCTAATTTGAAATCTGTTTTGTGGCACCATGGTTGAGTGATTGTACTATTCAATATTTTGACAAGGTTTTTGAGGGTCCTCCATTTAAAAATATTAATTTGGCTTTTAATGTAACACATTTTGGGTTTTCTTTTTTTTTTTTTTTTTGGGGGGTGGTTTGTTTGAACAAAACTTCACAGGGTTTGTGTATACTCACAGAGGAATAAAAATGCAAGATTTTGCAAATGCACACCTACCGGTATTACAATTTACACTTGACCTACATGTACATGTACTTGAATCTTATTAAGTTGACCTGCACCAGTGCACGAATCGATTTATATCATTTGCTGAAAGTTGTAGAAATGTTTTTGGTTTCAGGCAAGTGGGTAGGTTATATCCTGCAGTATTTTATTATTGTTTTTATGGTTATTGTTATTTTTTAGTCAATGTAATTACTATTATTTGAAAAATAACTAATTTAAAATAATGAAGTTCTAAGCAGGACTAGACACCAAGATGTCATTGGACCATTTTCAAAAGATTCTGGGAGATGCTATTTGTGTGAAAGCTCCATGGATAGAGGGTGGAACATTATTCCTGACCTTTTTTGTTGTTCTCCCTCTCGCTGTCTCTGCCTGTCTCTCCTTGGCAGGCCATCAACATGTTTACAAACTAGTGTTCACTGCCAAGATTTATTGCATCTCCAAAATAAACCTGCATTGTTCAGAAAATTTGACCCATTTACTGTGAGACCTCAGATACATGTACCTTCCACATGCAGAAACTATGTAGGGCTTATTACTGGGTCATGCAGTTACTTACAGGCTTAAACCCTACTGAAAGAAGATCATTTTTGTTTAATTTCATAATTTTAAGGGAAAGTCCACCCTGATATAAGTTAGTTTTTAATAGAAGTGGGAAAATGAGAGGAACACTAGGTCGGTGAAAGTTGCGATCAATCAGACACAAATTGGCAACTCTGTGACGTATCTTGGGAGGTTCCCTCCCATTTGTTCTGTCAAAACGTTTCCTAAAGAAAATGTTAAATCATATGCACTCTAAATATTATGGCAAATATGTTTCTATACAACCCCTGTGTAGGAAACATATCTTTTCCATCATCAATAAATTTCTGTACAGAGCAAATTGGAGCAGACCTTTAAAACAAGATGCATCACAGAGTACTCAGTCAAGTGACCTGGGAAATATTTCCAATATTTTCCAAGGTAGCATATTGTCTTAACATGATGATCATCTATTAAAGCTACATAACATGCCCGGTCACCCTCTGTAATTTGTCTAACCTGTTACGTTAATTTAGATCTGTTCAACAGTCTTGGTCTGGTAAATGTGTTCTCTATAGGCCTGTCTTCATCAGCTCGAGTTTGCCAAATAACCCGCTATTTTAACTATCCAATCGCAAATTAGCCAGTTAATTTACGTCTTCATCAGCCCGCAGTTGCAATTAGCGGGATATTTGGTCGAGAAAATATCCCGAGAAATTATGGTCTTGTTTCCAAAATATCCCGCTATTTGGGAAAAAGCGGGCTAATTTGCGCCCGTACGAGCTAGTTTGTGATGAGCCTATTGGTCTGGTGAAAACGCAATTTCAAGCTTCGGGATAACTCGAGCTGATGAAGACAGGCCTTATATCCTTCCTGTAATACAAGATGGGCCTCAATTCAATCATCATCAATGTTAATTAGAAGAGCATGCATGTACATGTATCCGTATCCTTGCTTTCAGCCTGTGAGGGTTTATTTTTAAGCCTTTGTCTTCAAGATCTACCTTTTCAGTGCACACCGGTTGATGATGCTATGTCTGTGCCTTTAAATATTTGCTAACAGAAATATGGTGTTCTATAGATACATGTTAATGCTGTAAAATCGTCATTATATCATTATCGTCGTCGTCATCATCCTCAGAATTCAGGAAGCCAAGGCGTAGAATCCTCAAACAAAAATACATCAACAATGTTCATATCAAGAATATTCTCTTCTTTTTCTCTTTTAAAATGTTCTTGGACTTGGACTTTCATAGAATCCAATTAAAATGTGCCCATTCAATATTGATATTGTTGATATTATCTCTTTGATAATCTCAAAATGTTTTCCCTTCTTTGTTTATTTTCCAGATTTTAGTGAGTCTCGGGAGGACCGGTTTATGCTTCCTGGGATAGACTTCAAAGCCAAGATGATTGGAATAGAACCGGTAGGGGAGGCTAGGGGTGATAAGATGTGTTTGGATGCCATGATCAAATTAAAAGTAAGTGTCATCTCATCTTTATGTTGTGCAAATCTGAAGCAAAATGTTTGTCTTTGTTGAGTACAGTTGTTGAAAATATAACACAAAGTTTTCCAATCTCTGTATTAAAGCTCCTTATAAAAGCTCCTTGAGCAACATGTATTCATGTTTGTGCTTAATTTGACAATTTTTAAGAGATATACTATCAATAATGAATGCAATTCTTCGGTTTTGAGGTAAATATTGTCTGTTGAAAGTCGGGAGGGCTTGAAATCTTATCCTCAACTAATGTGAAGGAGAAGGACATTCGGTTCTTTAATATCTTAATAAGATCTGTGAACTCATGTTAAGCTGTACATGTAACTACAGTATGTGCATGTACGTGTTCCTGTGCATATGATTTAACTTGAATGTGCATTTGCCCATTCACCTGTAAATCTGCTATTTGAGCAATATTTTATTCCCCTGTCATTTGATAACCAACAACTTTCCTTTTTTGTGTAGGTTTTTTACAAGTACCTATGTGTCATATACATTATTATAGAATAGAGGCTGAATTTGTTACCAATACTAAAGAAATATTGTACTTTTCCTTTTCTGTTCTTCTAGTACCTTGTCAAAACTTCAGGTGTACACAAAGCAAGAATCATTGTCAATGTCTCAATTGAAGGTATCAGAATTCTGGATGAGAAAACAAGGGTAAGACAGTGTTTGTTGTTTTTATTGTTCTACATTGACTTTCGTTGTCTTGCTTGAAAATTATTGCCTCAACAATTAATGTGATGGAATAAATGAGCACAGACTAACAGTTATGAAACTATTAATGAACTTTACCTTTTCCTCATAAAATTTCCATAAGCTTTATTTGGAATTTGAATATAATGAAATATTATTATGAGTAATCAAATTCTATTTTATAGAGCTGTTAATTAGAGCAATTAAGTAATTTCTGTCTTTTAAAGGAATATTAAATTTAAAGAAACTATTTTGTGGTTTTATTTCGCCATGGGAACAGTTAAAAGCCTCTATAAAGGCTCAGCTGGAGAAGTGAAAGGAAATATCTAAAAACAAAGATCAAAGTTGTTTTTCATGTAATTACACACTGTATTATATGGCTCCATGGGGTTGGAGCAATTTTGTGACATACCAGAATTGAGAAGCTATGTCTCCTATCAACCACAACCGTTTGCTCAAATTTCGTTTAGCTTAAAAAGCTTAGCCAACTATGTTTAGAAGTACTCTAGCCTCATGGCAAATTGATTTTATAGACCCAAAGTTTATGGAATGTTATACAAATGTGATGTCCATGTAACGCTGGTAAAAAAGAAAGAATGCATGTTAAGCAAAGATTTTGAAGAGAAACAACTGATCCAACAATGATTCTTGCACTGGGGCACTATTATATATATTCATTGCATACAAATCTTCAACAGATGATTTCATCTTATATGTATATTAGAAGATCTCATCCCAACGTTACATGGACATCGTCATATTTTGTGCCCAAACCTCATGGAATGACCCATAAGTCACCAGACTGTGGATCACAAGGTACAGGGTTCAAATCCCTACTACAGCACTAACGTCCTTTAGCAAGACATTAATCTACATTTGCCCCAACCTCATGGAATGACCCCTATCTTTCCAGGAAGTGCTACACCAACAAGAGGTCCACAGAATATCTTTCATCTCGAGAGACCCCACGGATCCCAGGGCGTTTGGCTACGTGTACGGGGAGCAGGGCAATCACAAATTCTATGGAATCAAAACAGAAAAACAGGTATAGTCCCAGCATTGTTACAATGTTCAATTGTATATTAGTTTATTAGTTTAGTATTCACATTATCAACAAGAAGATTGCAATCCTTCTTTCAATGCAGTACAGTCATTTCATTACCCTTATCATTTTAAGAAATGTTTGGAAAGGCGGGACCTGTCTTATACGGAGTTGTGATCGATTTTCACTGATTTTAATTGATTTTACTTGATCGTAAGTCATACAGTCAAGCACGTTCTTTTTTTTATGTACAGAGTTATGAGTGTATCAATCTTGGGGTAAATTGTAATCAATTTTGATCAACTGCAAGTCTTTAGGATATAGGACCCATGCTGACTGCATGTGTGATGAAATAATCAAGCCCATCATTTGTTTGAAATTTCTCATTTGAAAAAGGCAAACATTTCCCTCAAAAGCATTACACATGTAGATCATAATTCCATTGCATATTGATCTTTGACTTTTCACCTTTGACCCTATAGGCTGATGCTCTGGTACTGACCCTGAAAGATCTCTTTGAAGTGGTCCTGGAGCTGAAGAAGCAGCAGATTGCACAACAGAAGCAAGCCGATCAACTCACAACATCATCATCACCAACGCCACAAGATGACTCAGAGCCTAAGCAGATTGCATCATTCAAGGTTTGAATCCATGTTTAAAAGTACAGTCAAACCTGCTTCAGTGACCACCTGTCAACAAAGACCACCTGTCTACAAAGACCAAATTTTTCGTTTCCCTTGGAAATGGTTTCTCATTGAAACATGTACTAAAGGAACCTGTCTACAAAGACCACTTTTTGTGTTTCCCTTGGGTGGTCGCTATAGACAGGTTTGACTGTAACATTATATATTCGCCCATACTTATAAAAGCGGGATGTTTAATTATGTGTTGAAAAGTGTAACAAAGATAGGTTCAATCCAAATTAATTTCTAAGTTGTAAACCCATCAACTTTCATGTTATGAACCACTTGCAAATTGTCGAGGACAAACCTTTCGCAGCATGAAACTATTCGAAATTTGGATCACTCACAACTTTTGTAAAAGTTTCATGCATGCAAAATATTCTGATCATACGTACCGTAACAATTTAGCTATAAGTTTTTATAATATTTTATTTTAGAGATTGTTTTGGAATTTATGCACAACTCAACGATGTGAGAACACCAAGATGTGATAATACTATTAACTGACTGAATACTTAATAGCTCAAGATAACTCAAAATGAAACCCTTTGAAAATTAAGTCATCTCGATTGAGATGAGAATCGAGTATGCACTTGGAGGTAAGCACCTGGATTACTTTTGTCTTGGCATCCTATTCATTGGATTAGAGAACTTTACCCAGCCGTGCAGAAGCTATAAAACAAGAACTATGAACACTATTATGAAGCCAACTGCTCACAATAGTTCTGTTTTTTTTCTTCATAATGTACGTAGTTGAATAGTAGATATTTTGTTCAGCTGTAGACTGTAGAGTCAGTTCTGCAATTTTGTCCCGATTCTCATGTCAATATTGCTCACAATAGTTCTTTTTTCTTTATGTGTGTGTGTGTAATTGGGTTTTAAGAACGTGTATCAATCGGATAACGTATATACATTGTACATGTAGTTGCATAATATATATATTTTGTTGTGGTTAGGGTTAGTTGGGATTTTACCCCCCTAATTTTCTTTCCCTCGATCACCTGTAACCGTTTGTTGTAGTTAATGGACTTTGATAACTTTAATAGCCTAGCAGCAGGCTGCATGACCCTAAACCTGACCACAGCCCGTTGCACAACAAGAAGTGATTAATTAGCAACCTCACACAGAATACAGCATTGCCCTTACATGTTCGCTATATCCTTGTTAGTGAAAATATCAAGGGCTGATCCGACCCATGCTCTGGCAACACATTTGCCCTGGGAGTTGGTTACATTGTATTTCGTCAAAGAATCAAGGCTAGGTTTAAGGTCAGCCAGGATCGGTCTTAGGATTAGGGTAAGGTACAAAGGTACAATGTTTGGTCAAGGGTTGCATGCAGTGTGGAAGTTGGTTCGTGATAGAAATTGACCAGAGCAATCCTTGCTAGAGCATGTGACATAGAACCGATTAAAGATTCCTAGTCAATATGGACGAAGCCATAGCCAGGCAAGGTCTACATTTAGGGCCATGATTATTACTAGAAAATAGGCAATAATCACATTTAATTTTTCCTGCATTGAATGCAAGCCACTTCTTATCAACTTGTAATTTTTGCCTCCCAAATAAACATTCTTATCAGTACACCAAACTCTATTGAAGTGTTTGGATACAAAATTGCTATTGATGCCACTTGTGATTAAAGATAAAGTTGAGTTCTGGTCATGCGATTGCATTATGAAAGAAACGTTGTGGAATCGATCAGAAAAGCTTGATCACCTAGCATTTAAGTATTGGTGTGTACTGCAAGGTTCTGGAATCATCAAACGATAAGAAATTTTGCCCAGTCTTGGTAAAGTTACAAGCACTGTACACAGAAAGATGTATATGGGACTACGCGACCACGTCGCGATATCTATTTGGTCCTAATAGATATAATTTACCAAATATATCAATTAGTAGGCGGTTTCCGGCAAAATTTGTATCATCACGTATTAATTGTCAAAACGTATTCTTTCACATGATTGGTAATGAGAGCTTCCATTTCATTTTTTTGAGAGAGGGGCGTTTCCCAAACTGGTCTTTACCTTTAAGGCATTGAAGAGCCATGCTTTTCAGGGAACATTTTTTCTCTGATGTTCTTCCACACTTGCATAATACAATGATTACGCTCACAAATCATTTTTCACCTCTTCCCAGAACTCAATCTTCTCTATAAAATTGAAAACAAGTCATACAATATATATGTAGCATTCATGCAATGCCAAGTTCATGCCCTAAATACATATTTTATGGGACCAAGTCACCATTCCCTTGATAGAAGAAAGGAACTACTGTTCAGGGATTAGATAATATACGTGTGTACGTAAAGCTGAGAAGCCCAAAGTAAATAGGACGATTGTAATCAAGGTGGTAGGTACTTGTAAGTCTTAGTTGGGTCCGATAAGGGGTGGTAATCTTTGGACTTTGGCTTTGGTTTTGGAAAACTTGCAGATTTTTGAGAGATTAAAATCAGGTTGTTGTGATTCCTGCAAGCGATATCAAGCATTCCTGGAGATTTGTGAGCTACATGTACAGTACTTGATGCAGAAAATAGAGGGTACACATGTACCTTGAAGGAATTCCATTTAATGATCTCAAGCATTTTTTTCTTCAGGTCTAGTATACCTTAATAAAAGATAGAGTTACTCACTAACTACACCCATGTAGATTTAATAGAAGAGCTTGATAGTACATGACAGATTATTTGGGAAAAGTACCACTTATAAAGGTTACTTTCCAATAGTTCTGCAAAATGCAAGGGTGAAACATAGCAAATCCCAATGTAGTAGACAGAAGGTCCGGGATAGTTTCAGTTCAACTACTAAATCTTGTCTGGATACTTTACACATGCATGTAGACAACATGCTTTTGTCAAAGCTCACTTTAGTGGTAACATGATTAGTAGCATGACTGTGTTGGCAACAATGGTGTATTGATGTGTTAATGTGTAACAGTGAACAGTTATATGAATGGGAGAGAAGGGGGAGTGTAATTTCCATTCAGCTACCTAAGCCGGTATAGTGCTTAATTAGCTTTTCAATTGAATATAATAATACCAGTATGTACAGGAACCTGTAGTGGAAGTTGTATACATGCAACAGGAAGTTTGTAGTAACCAGAGGGCAACAAGATAATTGAATATAATAGTATGAATTGGACATCAAAAGCATGTACAGGAACCTGTAGTGGAAGTTGTATACACCTGTAAATGCAACAGGAAGGTTTAGTATTAAAACAGAGGGCAACAAGATAATTGCTCTTCAAATGAACTCTCCTGATGCACTATGATCAGAAACACAAGTTTTACTGAAGCATTCTGATAAGAAATGTCAGTATGATCTGTAGTAGCATTTTGATTGAATGTAAAGTAAGCACATTTTTAATGTAATATCCAATTGTATTTTAGGAACATTTTGTGAGCACATTAAAGTTGAGTTATGAGCAATTTATTTCCTCAAGAAACCTGTCATTGTAAATGTGCTCTCGTCAAAATATGCAACAGTGGAATAAATTCCCCCAGAAACATGACCTCCATGTTGACCTCTGATCTTTGACACTTAGAATCCTCCCCCAGCAGAAGGGGGTGAGACGGAGAATGGTTCTGACCCCGTCTACGCCCAGGTCAACAAGCCCAAGCTGACGGAGCTGGCAGCCAACCTCAACAACGAGGCGTTCCCGTCTTCGGGACTTCTAGATCTCGAACAAGAAGTCAAGAATATTCAAATGGTAAGAGAATTCAAGGAAACTTTCATGCAAACTGCTCAGTTATATATTTATTCAAATCCCATGTATTAGATTTCATTTTTATTCATCAAACTTTCATTTTGATGTAGATACAGTACATGTGATATATGTAGATGCATATGATAGGCTCTAATAGACATGAATCTTTATATAGTAATAGACTACATGAGAAAATATGTTTGGATTTTCGTTAACCTTCTGAAGGTAAGGCTCAACGCTAACAGGTGCCCAGGAGATATGGATGCAAAACTACGTCTGGACCCTACAAATTTAAAGATTCTTACATTGGGCTCATGCATACAGGCCCTAAAAATTAAAAAAAAAAAACAGCTAGGACCCCCAATACAAAAAGTTAGTGTAGAGTCCTATTCAAGGGGTCATTAATTACCGCTAATGCCATTTACATGATTGTACTATATTGAATCAAACAATATGACAACATTGACAAATAAACCAGGATGTGAAAAGAAATTTCTCATATAATCACACCTCAAGTATTTTACTAATTTGGGGGGTAAATTTAACTAAGTATTTCCTTAAGATTTCAACAATTTTTAATTGATAATTCAAATTTACGAATTATATAGAATCTTGTTTTCTCAATTTCACTAGACATGTCAGAAAGTTGTCAACTTTGAGGGGCCATAATTTGGTATTCAGTATCTGATTACCAGGGGGGGGGGGTGTACTCTTTGATATGAAATTCATTTTCAGTCAGAAAGTATGTGCAAATGAATGACACAACGTTATACATGCACAGTTAAATTATGTCACTTCATGTCTTCATGTATCACAGTTGTACAGCTCCTCTACAGTTCAATTGTCTTTTGAAACCACTTGCTGCTTGGACTTAATTGTGCGTGAGGTGTGAGGCTATAGGGGAAAGGGGGAAGGGAGCAGAAGGAGGTATTACAGATATAGTTTATTGGTTTGTGTACTCTCAACAGTTTGGCAGTGCACGTCTGTGTATATCTGCAGATGTTCAGATTTAGGCTACTGAGGTTAAATACGAATACATACAGTTAGCAACTAAATTATTCATACCATTACCACGGTTTTACATTTTTAAGTATGTGAAATATTGATTTGACCCAATTTATGTTTCTTGAGAATGTGAAATGCTAAAACTTACATCTAAAGGTATTCAACATACGGCCTACTTCAACCAGTCCACCTTTCATTCTTGAGTTACACAAAACAAAAAACATCATATTTACAAGGGGTATGAATAATTTAGTTGTTAACTGTATGTTTTTATCGGACAGAGTTGACCGTGGCAACAACTCTTTTTTGCGTAACTGTTTATTGGTATTTATTTTTACATCACCTTCATATCTTTTATTAATTTTTTTAATTAAATGTGGGTTTCATCTTTTTATGGGGCTTAATTCAAAATCATTTTGGTTTATAGGCTTAACTTGAGTACAGAGAACAGACCCTGGTACTATAGAAGGATAAACACCTAAATGCATACGGACATTTAATGTGCATCAAGATACTGTAACTATATCTGTCCCTGAATCTTGGCATCAGATTGTTCATAACTGCAGATACTCTTTCAGAGAAAGCACTAAGGTGAGGGGGTAGAAAGGGGAAGTTTGTATGAAGCTATCGTTAAGGAGAAAAGAAAAATGAGAATAACAGGAAATTCTGCCCTATGCTCGCAAAAATTTGGCAGGATGTTCTTTAATCATAGGTGTAAGATTTAAGTTTATTTTTAATTTGTCATTTTTTTCCATAGAATTTTAAGTCTAAAGAGAGAAGGGGAAGGTGGTCGTGCGCATACTAGGTAAACAGGAAAGATAGAATTGAGGGGTTTTGTTAATCATGTAGCAAGAATATTGGATGGACAGAGTAACATGCATGACTGCTAATGAGATACATCATAGAGACATCCGGATTAATTCCATGAATAAGTTTGCTAATAGGAAAGGAAAACCATAAGTAAATGTAGTAGGTACATGTGTGCAGTTGGAGGATAATTAATTAAGTGGAAGATTAGAATGAGGAAATATATATATTTTTAAATAGAGAACAAGGGTGAAACAGATGTATAGTAACACAAAAGAAAACAAACTATAAATAGAGGAACTGAAAGAAAAGAGAGATGGAGAAATATGGAAAAAGTGCACTGTCAGTACATGTAGTACAAAGCAAGAGTAAGAAATAGACAGGAAATATAGAACAAGAGGAAGAGAAGAAAAGGGAATGGGAGTAGACGGATAGAAAAAGGAGGTGACAGAGAGAGAGAGAGGAGGGGCAAGAGAGAGAGAGAGAGAGAGAGAGGAGGAGGGGCAAAGAGAGACAGATAGAGAGAGAGAGAGAGAGAGAGAGGCAAAGAGAGAGAGAGAGAGAGAGAGAGAGAGAGAAGAGGGGCAAGAGAGAGAGATAGAGAGAGAGAAGAGGAGGGGCAAAGAGAGAGAGAGAGAGAGAGAGAGAAAGAGGGGCAAAGAGAGAGAGAGAGAGAGAGAGAGAGGTGGGGCAAGAGAGAGAGAGAGAGAGAGGAGGGGCAGAGAGAGAGAGAGAGAGAGAAGAGGAGGGGCAGAGAGAGAGAGAGAGATAAATGGGGAAGAGACGGAGAAAGGATAAAAGAGGCAGCTACATGTGTAGATGGAGGGAGATGGGAGAGAGAAGGTAGAAAGAGATTGAAAAAAGAGTGAGATAAAGGGGAGAGAGAATGATGAAGACAAAGAGACCACACACACCCCATCACCCCTCACACTTGGAAAAAGAAAGAGAGAGAGAAAGAGAGAGAGAGAGTGAGAGCTCCTAACGAATGAACGAGATTGCAATAGATGAGCGAGGATAGGGAATGTTCAACGAGACGGAAATTGGTCATCCTACCTCAGCACTTCCCAGGGGACAGGCTGGGGTTGAGAACATCGGTGTCCTGCCAAGTTACCTTAGAGGTGACTTCCCTCATTCTCTCCCTATCGTCATCATCACCCATTAAAGGTATTCCCTTGTAGACATAAGGTGTTACCTGAAAAAAGACAATTGAATCTATACAGGAACCAACAATCCGTTTCCAAAACCTGGAGCAACGCAAACAATTTAAGATTTTGGAGTTGATCGTAAGCATTAAATTTCAGAGTTCATAGTAAGCCTGAAATTTCAGAGTTCATCGTAAGCCTGAAATTTCAGAGTTCATCGTAAGCCTGAAATTTCAGAGTTCATCGTAAGCCTGAAATTTCAGAGTTCATCGTAAGCCAACAATTTCAGAGTTCATCTTAAGCATGAAATTTCAGAGTTCTTCGTAAGCCTGAAATTTCAGAGTTCATCGTAAGCCTGAAATTTCAGAGTTCATCGAAAAATTTCAGAGTTCATCGTAAGCCTGAAATTTCAGAGTTCATCGTAAGCCAACAATTTCAGAGTTAATCATAAGCATGAAATTTCAGAAGTCTGAAAGCATGAAATTATCAGTGCATTTGCTCTCACATAAAATGTTAGCCATAAGTGTAAATATCATACTTTTTGAATGAATATCTCTTGAAATGTAGAAAGATACACTAATAAGGAAAATATCAGACTTATCGAATTGTGAAAACAGGTACAGATACTCTTCCATGCTTTTTAAGAGTATTGTTGTTCCCTGAATACTACAGTAGTCTCAATCACTTTGCCTTCTATTTGATACGTTTTATGAAATCTTTATTTTGTGCAAATTATGTATTGTACACAGAGTTTAGAGTATTATTGATGGCACCATATCAGGTGTGCTCAGGTCTTGTTTTTCCTTCACAGTCCTGACAAGTTTGATATGGTTCTTACATGTGTTGATGAGTTACATTTACCTCGGCCAAAAATACTGCTGCAAGTAAAGTTTATGTGGCAGCCAGCTTCTGTAAAAGAAAACTGATATATTTACGTTACGCCATGATTTTCATGAAGCGTAAAAATACAACAGGCTTTCAGTGTGATCATTTACATTGATATTCTAAAATGAACTATTAAACTTATATTGTCATGAATTCATTTAATTTTATAACACTTTCCTTCAATTAGTGCTTCCATTGTCTTAAAAAGTTATACAGATGTGATACATTTTCTGTCCAATTAACTATTGATTTTTTCCTAAAATGTACAATGCAAAGCACATTGTCATAAATTGCTTTGTTTTCTTTCTTTAAAAGAATAACATATGTTTTCAGTTAGTTCTTCTATTGTTTTAAAGATGAATTGTTACATATATCAGTGTGTTTTGAAAGCTTCTTTGCACATAGTACAAAAGGGAAAACATTTACAGACAATATGTTATTATTTGAATGATATCATGACAATAAGAACTGTTAAGTTCAAAGTAATTCCTATCTTCTAGTCTTGCCAATTTGCTGAGCATGTGACTCTCTTCTCTGTTGCCAATGTGATCCCATCTTCCCATGTTGCCAATTTGTTCCCATTGGACATTAGAGGCGTTATACAGGAATGTGTCACAGTGCCTCTTAGAGATTACATCAATTAGAGCTACACAAGTTCCATGGATTCAACTGTCACCTACCTTAGTAATCATCTCCTCTCTTTAATAATAGAGGTAATTGAGATTTGATTTTGATGACAAAATGAATGATGGTAAGCCTTTTTGATTGATCAAAGTTTCTCGCTGTTGTATTCAATTTTAGCTTTGAATTTCACATTTCTATCCTGTAGGTGCTTTCTATCAATACACCCATTCTTTCAAAGAAGAAAACTGAAATCTTATCAAGATTTTTATCTAATATTTGATTCTAAATGTGAGTGAACACTGTGGTACGTTTCATTATTACAGGATGATATTATCAGCTAGTAGAACTACATGTAATATGTCATATTTATTCTGTTCAAGCAGTTAAATTTACAGTGCTCTGTTTCGAACCCCCCCCCCCCACCCCCAGTCACAAGGAGGCAACATGAATTGAATTAAAATTGCACAATGGCAGGTTCATTAAAAATCGTTTCTTTTCTGAAATGTCAGAGTAAAACTGCAGTAATAATATGATGGCAGGGCCTTCAGGGAGAACAATATTAATACTGATGAGGCTATCCTGGGTAAACAAGAAATATTATTATTGTTATCAGTTGCTGGTTTAGACTATGATATTTCTTCTTAGA
>CP137674.1:19437482-19549862 GCA_037976565.1 Mesocentrotus franciscanus | reverse complement strand
TTATTACTAGAAAATAGGCAATAATCACATTTAATTTTTCCTGCATTGAATGCAAGCCACTTCTTATCAACTTGTAATTTTTGCCTCCCAAATAAACATTCTTATCAGTACACCAAACTCTATTGAAGTGTTTGGATACAAAATTGCTATTGATGCCACTTGTGATTAAAGATAAAGTTGAGTTCTGGTCATGCGATTGCATTATGAAAGAAACGTTGTGGAATCGATCAGAAAAGCTTGATCACCTAGCATTTAAGTATTGGTGTACTGCAAGGTTCTGGAATCATCAAACGATAAGAAATTTTGCCCAGTCTTGGTAAAGTTACAAGCACTGTACACAGAAAGATGTATATGGGACTACGCGACCACGTGCGCGATATCTATTTGGTCCTAATAGATATAATTTACCAAATATATCAATTAGTAGGCGGTTTCCCGGCAAAATTTGTATCATCACGTATTAATTGTCAAAACGTATTCTTTCACATGATTGGTAATGAGAGCTTCCATTTCATTTTTTTGAGAGAGGGGCGTTTCCCAAACTGGTCTTTACCTTTAAGGCATTTGAAGAGCCATGCTTTTCAGGGAACATTTTTTCTCTGATGTTCTTCCACACTTGCATAATACAATGATTACGCTCACAAATCATTTTTCACCTCTTCCCAGAACTCAATCTTCTCTATAAAATTGAAAACAAGTCATACAATATATATGTAGCATTCATGCAATGCCAAGTTCATGCCCTAAATACATATTTTATGGGACCAAGTCACCATTCCCTTGATAGAAGAAAGGAACTACTGTTCAGGGATTAGATAATATACGTGTGTACGTAAAGCTGAGAAGCCCAAAGTAAATAGGACGATTGTAATCAAGGTGGTAGGTACTTGTAAGTCTTAGTTGGGTCCGATAAGGGGTGGTAATCTTTGGACTTTGGCTTTGGTTTTGGAAAACTTGCAGATTTTTTGAGAGATTAAAATCAGGTTGTTGTGATTCCTGCAAGCGATATCAAGCATTCCTGGAGATTTGTGAGCTACATGTACAGTACTTGATGCAGAAAATAGAGGGTACACATGTACCTTGAAGGAATTCCATTTAATGATCTCAAGCATTTTTTTCTTCAGGTCTAGTATACCTTAATAAAAGATAGAGTTACTCACTAACTACACCCATGTAGATTTAATAGAAGAGCTTGATAGTACATGACAGATTATTTGGGAAAAGTACCACTTATAAAGGTTACTTTCCAATAGTTCTGCAAAATGCAAGGGTGAAACATAGCAAATCCCAATGTAGTAGACAGAAGGTCCGGGATAGTTTCAGTTCAACTACTAAATCTTGTCTGGATACTTTACACATGCATGTAGACAACATGCTTTTGTCAAAGCTCACTTTAGTGGTAACATGATTAGTAGCATGACTGTGTTGGCAACAATGGTGTATTGATGTGTTAATGTGTAACAGTGAACAGTTATATGAATGGGAGAGAAGGGGGAGTGTAATTTCCATTCAGCTACCTAAGCCGGTATAGTGCTTAATTAGCTTTTCAATTGAATATAATAATACCAGTATGTACAGGAACCTGTAGTGGAAGTTGTATACATGCAACAGGAAGTTTGTAGTAACCAGAGGGCAACAAGATAATTGAATATAATAGAGTATGAATTGGACATCAAAAGCATGTACAGGAACCTGTAGTGGAAGTTGTATACACCTGTAAATGCAACAGGAAGGTTTAGTATTAAAACAGAGGGCAACAAGATAATTGCTCTTCAAATGAACTCTCCTGATGCACTATGATCAGAAACACAAGTTTTACTGAAGCATTCTGATAAGAAATGTCAGTATGATCTGTAGTAGCATTTTGATTGAATGTAAAGTAAGCACATTTTTTAATGTAATATCCAATTGTATTTTAGGAACATTTTGTGAGCACATTAAAGTTGAGTTATGAGCAATTTATTTCCTCAAGAAACCTGTCATTGTAAATGTGCTCTCGTCAAAATATGCAACAGTGGAATAAATTCCCCCAGAAACATGACCTCCATGTTGACCTCTGATCTTTGACACTTAGAATCCTCCCCCAGCAGAAGGGGGTGAGACGGAGAATGGTTCTGACCCCGTCTACGCCCAGGTCAACAAGCCCAAGCTGACGGAGCTGGCAGCCAACCTCAACAACGAGGCGTTCCCGTCTTCGGGACTTCTAGATCTCGAACAAGAAGTCAAGAATATTCAAATGGTAAGAGAATTCAAGGAAACTTTCATGCAAACTGCTCAGTTATATATTTTTTCAAATCCCATGTCTTAGATTTCATTTTCATTCATCAAACTTTCATTTTGATGGAGATACAGTACATGTCATATATGTAGATACATATGATAGGCTCTAATAGACATGAATCTTCATATAGTAATAGACTACATGAGAAAATATGTTTGGATTTTCGTTACCTTCTGAAGGTAAGGCTCAACGCTAACAGGTGCCCAGGAGATATGGATGCAAAAATCTACGTCTGGACCCTACAAATTTAAAGATTCTTACATTGGGCTCATGCATACAGGCCCTAAAAATTAAAAAAAAAAAACAGCGAGGACCCCCAATACAAAAAGTTAGTGTAGAGTCCTATTCAAGGGGTCATTAATTACCGCTAATGCCATTTACATGATTGTACTATATTGAATCAAACAATATGACAACATTGACAAATAAACCAGGATGTGAAAAGAAATTTCTCATATAATCACACCTCAAGTATTTTACTAATTTGGGGGGTAAATTTAACTAAGTATTTCCTTAAGATTTCAACAATTTTTAATTGATAATTCAAATTTACGAATTATATAGAATCTTGTTTTCTCAATTTCACTAGACATGTCAGAAAGTTGTCAACTTTGAGGGGCCATAATTTGGTATTCAGTATCTGATTACCAGGGGTGTACTCTTTGATATGAAATTCATTTTCAGTCAGAAAGTATGTGCAAATGAATGACACAACGTTATACATGCACAGTTAAATTATGTCACTTCATGTCTTCATGTATCACAGTTGTACAGCTCCCTCTACAGTTCAATTGTCTTTTGAAACCACTTGCTGCTTGGACTTAATTGTGCGTGAGGTGTGAGGCTATAGGGGAAAGGGGGAAGGGAGCAGAAGGAGGTATTACAGATATAGTTTATTGGTTTGTGTACTCTCAACAGTTTGGCAGTGCACGTCTGTGTATATCTGCAGATGTTCAGATTTAGGCTACTGAGGTTAAATACGAATACATACAGTTAGCAACTAAATTATTCATACCATTACCACGGTTTTACATTTTTAAGTATGTGAAATATTGATTTGACCCAATTTATGTTTCTTGAGAATGTGAAATGCTAAAACTTACATCTAAAGGTATTCAACATACGGCCTACTTCAACCAGTCCACCTTTCATTCTTGAGTTACACAAAATACAAAAAACATCATATTTACAAGGGGTATGAATAATTTAGTTGTTAACTGTATGTTTTTTATCGGACAGAGTTGACCGTGGCAACAACTCTTTTTTGCGTAACTGTTTATTGGTATTTATTTTTACATCACCTTCATATCTTTTATTAATTTTTTTAATTAAATGTGGGTTTCATCTTTTTATGGGGCTTAATTCAAAATCATTTTGGTTTATAGGCTTAACTTGAGTACAGAGAACAGACCCTGGTACTATAGAAGGATAAACACCTAAATGCATACGGACATTTAATGTGCATCAAGATACTGTAACTATATCTGTCCCTGAATCTTGGCATCAGATTGTTCATAACTGCAGATACTCTTTCAGAGAAAGCACTAAGGTGAGGGGGTAGAAAGGGGAAGTTTGTATGAAGCTATCGTTACGGAGAAAAGAAAAATGAGAATAACAGGAAATTCTGCCCTATGCTCGCAAAAATTTGGCAGGATGTTCTTTAATCATAGGTGTAAGATTTAAGTTTATTTTTTAATTTCTCATTTTTTTTTCCATAGAATTTTAAGTCTAAAGAGAGAAGGGGGAAGGTGGGCGTGCGCATACTAGGTAAACAGGAAAGATAGAATTGAGGGGTTTTGTTAATCATGTAGCAAGAATATTGGATGGACAGAGTAACATGCATGACTGCTAATGAGATACATCATAGAGACATCCGGATTAATTCCATGAATAAGTTTGCTAATAGGAAAGGAAAACCATAAGTAAATGTAGTAGGTACATGTGTGCAGTTGGAGGATAATTAATTAAGTGGAAGATTAGAATGAGGAAATATATATATTTTTAAATAGAGAACAAGGGTGAAACAGATGTATAGTAACACAAAAAGAAAACAAACTATAAATAGAGGAACTGAAAGAAAAAGAGAGATGGAGAAATATGGAAAAAGTGCACTGTCGAGTACATGTAGTACAAAGCAAGAGTAAGAAATAGACAGGAAATATAGAACAAGAGGAAGAGAAGAAAAGGGAATGGGGAGTAGACGGATAGAAAAAAGGAGGTGACAGAGAGAGAAGAGGAGGGGCAAAGAGAGAGAGAGAGAGAGAAGAGGAGGGGCAAAGAGAGACAGATAGAGAGAGAGAAGAGGAGGGGCAAAGAGAGAGAGAGAGAGAGAGAGAGAAGAGGAGGGGGCAAAGAGAGACAGATAGAGAGAGAAGAGGAGGGGCAAAGAGAGAGAGAGAGAGAGAGAGAAGAGGAGGGGCAAAGAGAGAGAGAGAGAGAGAAGAGGTGGGGCAAAGAGAGAGAGAGAGAAGAGGAGGGGCAGAGAGAGAGAGAGAGAGAAGAGGAGGGGCAGAGAGAGAGAGAGAGAGAGAGATAAATGGGGAAGAGACGGAGAAAGGATAAAAGAGGCAGCTACATGTGTAGATGGAGGGAGATGGGAGAGGGAGAAGGTAGAAAGAGATTGAAAAAAAAGAGTGAGATAAAGGGGGAGAGAGAATGATGAAGACAAAGAGACCACACACACCCCCATCATCATCCCCTCACACTTGGAAAAAGAAAGAGAGAGAGAAAGAGAGAGAGAGAGTGAGAGCTCCTAACGAATGAACGAGATTGCAATAGATGAGCGAGGATAGGGAATGTTCAACGAGACGGAAATTGGTCATCCTACCTCAGCACTTCCCAGGGGACAGGCTGGGGTTGAGAACATCGGTGTCCTGCCAAGTTACCTTAGAGGTGACTTCCCTCATTCTCTCCCTATCGTCATCATCACCCATTAAAGGTATTCCCTTGTAGACATAAGGTGTTACCTGAAAAAAGACAATTGAATCTATACAGGAACCAACAATCTGTTTCCAAAACCTGGAGCAACGCAAACAATTTAAGATTTTGGAGTTGATCGTAAGCATTAAATTTCAGAGTTCATAGTAAGCCTGAAATTTCAGAGTTCATCGTAAGCCTGAAATTTCAGAGTTCATCGTAAGCCTGAAATTTCAGAGTTCATCGTAAGCCTGAAATTTCAGAGTTCATCGTAAGCCAACAATTTCAGAGTTCATCTTAAGCATGAAATTTCAGAGTTCTTCGTAAGCCTGAAATTTCAGAGTTCATCGTAAGCCTGAAATTTCAGAGTTCATCGTAAGCCTGAAATTTCAGAGTTCATCGTAAGCCTGAAATTTCAGAGTTCATCGTAAGCCAACAATTTCAGAGTTAATCATAAGCATGAAATTTCAGAAGTCTGAAAGCATGAAATTATCAGTGCATTTGCTCTCACATAAAATGTTAGCCATAAGTGTAAATATCATACTTTTGAATGAATATCTCTTGAAATGTAGAAAGATACACTAATAAGGAAAATATCAGACTTATAATTGTGAAAACAGGTACAGATACTCTTCCATGCTTTTTAAGAGTATTGTTGTTCCCTGAATACTACAGTAGTCTCAATCACTTTGCCTTCTATTTGATACATTTTATGAAATCTTTATTTTGTGCAGATTATGTATTGTACACAGAGTTTAGAGTATTATTGATGGCACCATATCATGTGTGCTCAGGTCTTTTTTTCCTTCACAGTCCTGACATGTTTGATATGGTTCTTACATGTGTTGATGAGTTACATTTACCTCAGCCAAAATACTGCTGCAAGTAAAGTTTATGTGGCAGCCAGCTTCTGTAAAAGAAAACTGATATATTTACGTTACGCCATGATTTTCATGAAGCGTAAAAATACAACAGGCTTTCAGTGTGATCATTTACATTGATATTCTAAAATGAACTATTAAACTTATATTGTCATGAATTCATTTAATTTTATAACACTTTCCTTCAATTAGTGCTTCCATTGTCTTAAAAAGTTATACAGATGTGATACATTTTCTGTCCAATTAACTATTGATTTTTTTTCCTAAAATGTACAATGCAAAGCACATTGTCATAAATTGCTTTGTTTTTCTTTCTTTAAAAGAATAACATATGTTTTCAGTTAGTTCTTCTATTGTTTTAAAAGATGAATTGTTACATATATCAGTGTGTTTTGAAAGCTTCTTTGCACATAGTACAAAAGGGAAAACATTTACAGACAATATGTTATTATTTGAATGATATCATGACAATAAGAACTGTTAAGTTCAAAGTAATTCCTATCTTCTAGTCTTGCCAATTTGCTGAGCATGTGACTCTCTTCTCTGTTGCCAATGTGATCCCATCTTCCCATGTTGCCAATTTGTTCCCATTGGACATTAGAGGCGTTATACAGGAATGTGTCACAGTGCCTCTTAGAGATTACATCAATTAGAGCTACACAAGTTCCATGGATTCAACTGTCACCTACCTTAGTAATCATCTCCTCTCTTTAATAATAGAGGTAATTGAGATTTGATTTTGATGACAAAATGAATGATGGTAAGCCTTTTTGATTGACCAAAGTTTCTCATTGTTGTATTCAATTTTAGCTTTGAATTTCACATTTCTATCCTGTAGGTGCTTTCTATCAATACACCCATTCTTTCAAAGAAGAAAACTGAAATCTTATCAAGATTTTTATCTAATATTTGATTCTAAATGTGAGTGAACACTGTGGTACATTATTACAGGATGATATTATCAGCTAGTAGAACTACATGTAATATGTCATATTTATTCTGTTCAAGCAGTTAAAGTTACAGTGCTCTGTTTCAACCCCCCCAGTCACAAGGAGGCAACATGAATTGAATTAAAATTGCACAATGGCAGGTTCATTAAAAATCGTTTCTTTTCTGAAATGTCAGAGTAAAACTGCAGCGATAATATGATGGCAGGGCCTTCAGGGAGAACAATATTAATACTGATGAGGCTATCCTGGGTAAACAAGAAATATTATTATTGTTATCAGTTGCTGGTTTAGACTATGATATTTCTTCTTAGATAGGCCAGATGTTGGTGGTTTTCCATCCCATGAGAAAGGTTTGTCAGAAAGAATTAAAACTTTTTTTAATAGCGTTAGCTCAGAGTGGGATTTTGTGATTGCATTTAACTGAGCAACCATTCTTTCACTTGAGGAAATGTATTGGAATTTCAGGATTCGTGGCAGCATCTGGTTGTGTGGTTCCATGTTAACTGCTGTTGTCAGTCTATTGTATTCCGAGTCTATCCTTGGCCTGTCAGGGGGTCTTCAAACTTGTGGCCCCTTCAAGAACACCATAGCCATGCTTGTGCAGGTGGCGGCGGAAGTGCCTGGACCAATTGTGACTAAAACAGAAGATCACGTGAACGATGTCACCTGTTGTTCCAAAGTTTGTCCTAATTATCACATGTTCATGATTGTCAATGTTTTGGGAATCCTCCCAATATTGCCTCCAACCAGAACGTATTATGATGAAGTAGACCAAAAGAGAGTTTATCCAGTAACAGATTTGAGTGGAGGCACCATCAGCCCATCCCATCCCCTTCCCCTTTGCTACTGCATGACTGGAGTCCAAAAATGAAGAAAAAAAAAAGGAGCCCATTTCAGGGTTACGCAAAGGGCAACTGAAAATTTGACCTTTTTTGCAAAATCATCCTTTTCTTTATTTGCCTGAAATTTTTTTTAAATATAGAATTACACCCCTCCCATTTACATAATTCTGTAACTACCCCAGCACCCCTGTATTAATTTATATTAAAAAAAAATAGATCTGAAAGAGTTGGTGCTATTCAATGGAAGTGATTCTGAGAAATATTTTTTTTATCATAAAATTTAGAAAATCTTGTAATGGAAATGTATTTCGGATGAATGCCTTAAATATGCATACATGTAGAATTGTCTCATGAAAGCTGCAAAATTTCAATATGCAAAGAATGAAGTAACTCTCACTGTATTCAGGGTGATCTTATATGTTCAGAATATATTTGCCTTTTATTTGATTTTTTAAGAATTAAAAAAAAAAGATTATAAGAAAATTTATATTCTTCAATTGCTAGCTCTGAATGCTTATATACCGGTAAGCTACGCTACGTTAAACATATCAAAATACAATGGCAATGGTGGTGGACCAACACTCCACTTTTCTTCCTAACTTGTTTGAGGATGCAGGCCACTGTACTACGTGGTTGATTCATCATCCTTTCATCAGTTTTGAGGCGATACAACATGAGTAACCAAGCACAGGATGTCATGGCATTGCCCCTTCCTCCTGTCAGGTACCAAGAGGAACAGTTAGAATCAACGATCGGGGAAAGTAGTTCCTGACCCCTTGTTTTGCGCTCCTGTGCTGTGTGGGTGCGTGTGTGTGTGTGGCTGTTGAGGTTTGGGCTGAGCATTCATTGTTCAGCTAAATTTGTGTACTGTACTGTACGAGGAAAGTGAGAACGGTTAGGAACAGTTCGAATCAATGATCGGGCAGATTAGTTCCTGACTCGCATGTTGCGCGTCTGTGCTGTGTGGGTGCGTGTGGGTGTTTACGGTGCTGTTAGGTATAGGCTAAGCATTCATTGTTCTGTTTCCATCTGCGTGCACGGAAATTGAGATTGCTCAGAGAGCCCCATATTTGGAGCTGCACATGTGTGTGCCGTGAGTGAATGCAGGAAGAGGAGGAAACGGTATTTTCATTTTCAGGATGATATCTGTCTTCTGTTAATCACATTTTACTTTTAGTTTTGCCTGTCTTCAATCAGATGTTTCTGATGAATTGATGTGAAGGAAATATATATTGTGAAGTTATTGAGGCTGGTGCTAATTATGGATTCCTAGATCAGGCCTTAAACAGGAGATGCGCATTGCACTTAATGGAGTTGTTTTCCAGGATTGATGTATCTAATGGATATTGATATGACATTGAGTTGAAAACAGTTCGTATATAAATGACTTTGGTTTCAGTTCTATTATGTGCACTCATGTGACATTTTTTATTACCCAAAATGAATACAACATAACTTCTGAAGACAATGTGAGACTGTCCCTAATTTGCAACGGACCCAAGAAAGAAATACACCATGCAATAGTTTTTGGTCTGCAGGAATCTTAATGACAGAAACAATGGACATTTCAGGATTCTAGGACGCCTGTCTTCTCTGTGATGTCTTTGAAACAAAGAAGACATCAAGTATTGTCTTTCGAGAAGTGCAACTCTGCGGACTTACATGGAGTAACGACACACCTTCTAAGGCACCATGGTACTCTCGTCCTGAAGCATAAAGTCTTATAAAACAAAGGAAGGCATCTTACGACAAGTGCCGCTCTGTGGACATTTTAATCTACTCTGGATGTGGAATGATCTATGACGGATGATAGATCAGCCAAATCATTAAAAGCTCTTTGATCTCTATCCATCGCTAATGTTTTGATGACGAGGAACAGCTGTCACTGTCGCTGTTCGAGTGAAAGCTTGCTCAATTGCAGGGCTATTCTCATATTAATGAGTCACTCTGTAGATGAGGGTCGCAACTTGGGAGTCGTAATCAATGCAAAGATGATACTCGCACCATGTGAAAACTTGCCGATGTTCAACTGATAGATACTCTGGTGACTCTTCATTGCGTCATTGCGCTACTGATTTTGTCACTTATTGATCGTAGCGATCTTCCAGTAGTTTTTCAATCACATCCTGTATTCGTGACCTCACGATATAATGGGAAGACATTGACGTTTCGGGAATGTGAACAACAGCTGTCGTAGAATTTCAGAGATTGGATAATTACAAAAATATGGTGCATGTGGATGATTTTATTATCTTTTTCTGACGTGGACCTTTAAGCCTTTGCTTTTGGAATAAAGAAGGAAGGATGTGCTATTGACATTGGAAACAGAGGAGTAAGGAATACTATTTCCTTGGTCTTTCGGGAAGTACATTCATAGTGTTGGATTCCAGTGGTTGCCATTTCGGTTTCGTCAAGGTTTTGCAGTGATTTGTTCCTTATTCAGCGTATGCTTTTACAGTATATTGGCTTTATCATTTGCATATGCCACTAGGACAGTAGCAGATGTATATTCCATCACATCACTGAAAAACCATTGTTTATTAGACGGTAAGGAGAAACTTCTCAAAGTTGTAACAATGACGACCAGACTGCAAAGAAGTTACATGCCTCGCTCTCAGTCCATGAAGACGCGACGTCCGCCCCCGGTGCTGGAGGCTGTGGCCAGGAGCGAGAATCGTGGTGCTCTGAAGGTGGACAGGTGCGGCCATAGGGTGCGGTATCGCCCCCGCATGAGGGAGCCGAAGCTATCCCAGGACCAGTTGATTGAGTTATGGAACTGGGGGAGGCTCAGGGAGGGGTTCTCCAGCAACATGTGGGCATGGGTTGAACACCTCCTGAGGGTGCATCACCTTCACTGTAAGGTAAAGTTAAAGTAAATACAGGATTTGGGGCCTGGAGGCTTCATTTCATTTGGATCTATACCATCTACTGAAAATCATGATTTTACACTTTATATTTCAAAGGTGTCCATTTTTAATCAGATGTTAGTTTACACACATTAAAACAAGTTGATCAAAGATCATGCATAAAACATGGACAGATTGACATTCATGTTTAAAAATAATGATTATGATCATTGTTTTGAACTTTTGATGTAGAAAAAAAACAATATATTTTCTTGAAATACATTTCATAAAACCTGGACAGGGAATACAAAAACAAATTAAAAACAAACATTTATGAAAACCAATTCTGGTATGAGAAATTAAAAATAGTTGTTTCCACCTTGTTCTACTTTGCTCATAACTCCTCTGTAAGGGGGTCGCATCAGTTTTTAGGGCAAAGGGTATTATGGTATCTATCAACTATTACAGAAATCTGATGAATCACTTTTTAAAACTTTAAAATGTTTTTCCATGGGCTATTTAATAAAGAATAAACAGGTTTTTATATAATCCCAGATAGATAATTACATATGTAAATAGCATATTTTAAAAAGAAATATTTAAAAAATATTATCAAAAAAAAATATTATGTAGGCCCCTATGAGGTACATTTTGTAGGCCTCAATTAAGCTCAACTGCAGTCATCAATCATCAGCCTGACCTGTATTGCGGGATCACCTCAAAGCCTCATGACCTAAACATCATAATCCACAAAAATTCAGGGATCATGGATCTAGTTTTTAGAGGTTTCCACCCTTTAAAAAAATAATCAGTCCTAAAAAAGATTTTCCCTCAAAGAAATTCTTTAAAAGGGGAGAGTAAAGTTATCACACGTTGCAGGTGTACCCTCATAAGCTCCTTGTTGGATCCCATCGAGATTGTAAGGGGATATACGACTGCACCAGTTCCTGCCCGTTTCCATGGTGATTTACGTATAACCTGTACCTGTAGAACACAGAGACTTCCCTTGAATGCCTACACAAGCAGATTAGCAGATTGGCAAATTTTCTTTCAAGAAATACCCAAGGATGTCCCTGTCTTAAGAAGGCCTCAGACATAAATCTTTTAAGTGTTCTTGCGTATATCGTCTGCTGAGAGCGATAAATGCGTTATAACTCTTTGTATAGTGATAGGAAGTAATGCCTTCTGGGTCTTGCTGAAAAAAGCAGCAACGTACTCGCTGAAATCTAAGAAGCTGTCTCTTTTGACTTTTTTAAATATTTTTTTTAAAACTACAGGGGGGGTGTTTCACAAAGACTAAGATCGACTTTAAGTTGGACTTAACTATGGCAGGCCATTCATGCCACTGGTTGCTATCACCATTGGTCTCTCAATTATGATCTTTAGATAACATTTTTTCTTTCAATAATGAATTATAAAAAAATGTGAATTCTGTTGATTTGTGACCATGATTTGTACGGCCCTTGAGAGACCAATGCCAGTAAATGGTGAGAGCAAACAGTGGCATGAATGGCCTGCCATAGTCAAGTCCAACTTTAAGTCGATCTTAGACTTTGTGAAACACCCCCAGGTGTTTAATTAAATATGATACATACCTTCGTACATCTCAATTCAATTCAATAAACATTTATTTCCTTCACAAAAACAAAGTGAACATATGATGAAATATATAAGAGTCCTTTTCAGGACTCCCCAAATCCTCCCACTCTCACATGGTGCAACCGCAAACCTACTGTATATAATGAAATATATATACAATGTAACATTGTGGGAAGGAATTAAAATTCCCTGGAAGCATGAGGCTTGTGGTGGGGTCGCCATAACAAAACAGACATATGATACATACAAGCTATGTAATAAACTAATAATCATAATCTACATAATATACCAAAAGATTATATATAATTAATAATAAAACTGTTATCTCTCATTTAGCCCAATCAAGTGTAAATTTTGAAAATTGTTGCTTTATTTCAAGTAAAATTAAAGCATTTGGACCATTATGTGATGCATATATTGTACATGTTCGTGCACCCTATTAAAGTGACTCAGTAACATTGCCTCAGATTCTGAAACAAAATCCTGGATTTAGCTCATGGTGCAATCATAATTATAAACCTTTAGGTCAGTCAGGAACCCCATGACTTTTACAAGCCGATCGCCCGTCTGATTATCAAGATATTTATGATTGGAAATCGAAATTTCATTTTTCGTTTTCCTAACGGTTTTTATAACACTACAGTCTACTGGAGAAAATGAGTATGCTAAAACCGGTCACTCAAAGATTTCTACTTGTTTGAGGCATTTCATGATCACTTTGAAGCGCAATTTTTTTAGGGCTTCAATAATACACCATATCACAGACACTGATAACACATAGGGCGGCTAGGGCCATGCATCTCAGATTTAAAATTGTTGAACGATGCCTTTAATGTGACATGGTCAGTTGAATTATATTATGATATATTTCCAGAGACCCTTTTATAACCTACATGTTGTATCTAAACATACATGTATACATTTCAACTGGAGACTGAGCCAAATATTTGTGTATATATATATATATATATATATATATATATATATATATATATTTATAGAATTCCATTTTGATTGCAAGCCAAGGAAGCAAGTAAACTTGACTGCAGCTCATTGTTAGTAAATTACAAGTTAGTTTCACATTGAAATATAATTTCCTGGTCTTATCTTCTTGTTATATTTTTTTGTTGGGGACATTTTTTTATTTCAAGAACTGTTCAAAATTTGCTTCTTAAGTGAGCCACTCCACCCCCAACCTAAAAGAAATATTGGAGAATAGTGACAAAATGGTTTTTAAAGAAAAAAAATTCTTGTGAAGTTATGCACCCTACCCAATTTCAACTCGGAAACAAAATAATGTGTAATGTGCAAATATTGAAAAACATTGCTATCGATTTGGTAATCCCTTGACTACTCCATTCTCTCATTCCCGTCAGCTTATTAAAGGAACCAGTAGATTACTGTAGGCAATGGAGTAAGGACAGCTCTATAATTTAGAAATTAAAAGATGAAAACTTGTTCTGTAACATGTAGGTATTAAAAGCACATGGAAATGGGAATTAACTTAAACAATTTGAGAAGATGTTTGTCACCGATGTGATCAAGGATGACCTAATAGAGGACCACAAGCTATTTAACAGACTGACTGTGGTAAAAATGAAGAAGAAAAAAAAGATATGAAAGGAAAACAATTATTTTTTGAAGACACCATGGTTGAAGACAGTTGCCCAAATCTCCCTGGTAAACAAGGATACAGAGTGATTGGATAATTGGATGTTGTATTATGTTATGGGCAGACGTGGTGACATACACAGTTAAGGGTGCAAGTAGACGCTGAAGCGAACCTTGGCAGTGGCCTGAAATATGATACACCAGTCTTTAATTCTAGAAAGATAAATCATTGCCAGAAAACCTGAACCTTTAATCACAATAACTAGGAATTAAAGGGCAGTTTAATAATTTTAGTTTCCTGTCTGAGGCTTCTGTATTCATTTTGCCTTTTTTGGTTGATATCTTTATTTTGCCAAATCCCATGTACAGTTAATGCATGTTAGAAAAGGGCGAAACTGTAACTTAATGGACTATTATTACATATTTTTCTGATTGACCTGTTTTTAGATCTCTGTTTGTTGTCTTTGTATTGTTTAGTTTAGTTTTTTTAAACAATAAAAATGATCTCAAGGAATTAATTATTTGTCGGTATAAATTTTGATGGAGATTTAAACTTTTTTTTTACTAGAACCCACAAAATTAGGTAATTGGGTGTTGTTTTATTGCTGTTGATATCTTGGTGAGTTCCAACTTTCAGAGCTTACTTTTTGTGTGACCTACATGTAGGGCATGATCGCTCATGCGATTATGATAATTTAATGAAAATTAAGGAATGATAAGTACTACAGTGCAGCTTTAATCTATGACGGCCTCAGAAATAATGGGAATAAACATTCTTTTGTGGATTAGCAATTGTAGCGTATTACATGTACTTCTATCCTGTTACTTCATGGTCGGCATTAATTGGCATATGAAGCTAATAGACAGGTTCACTAACATCTTCAAATTAATGGATGCTTCTTGTCACTGGGGACCTAGTGACAAGTTATTCCTTTAACCTGTCATTAATGAATGAACTACAATACTTGGAATCCAGTCTGCGTACATTAATTGTTGCTATGTCAGGAGAACCTCAAGCAAGCTTTTTTAGGTTGTTAAGAACAACCTTGAAAGCTTTGAAGTACATGTTGAATATGATACTCCATGCTGTACATGAGCATCGATGGACCTGCGAGAGGGATCTGGTATAATTTGGGTTGACAAATTTAATTTTCTAAAAGGATGTTCCTTTAATATCTGTTTTAAATAAAATGTACAATTTCAATTGAAATCATAATTTTATTCAGTTGATGAAATTAGTGTCCATCTTGTTGCAGTCGGGAAGTTTGTCCTTTACAAAAGAAAAGTAATTTAAAGGTGAATCTTTTAGAATCATTTGTGCAAGTCACCCAAAAGGGAACCCTGTTTAGTAGGAGTGCATCTTTAACATAGTTTGTGGTTAGAAATATGATCCATGTCGTGTATCCTTGAACAAGTGCTGAACAACAAATCATGGTGATTTTCATGTTCTCTGCCAAAATGATCCAGTTTTACAAGGTCAATAAAATGTGACACATACAAACAAAAAAAACGCAAATGACAAGAACATCCCAGAAGTGTCTGTATACTGTCTGCACTCTGCAATGTTCTTGACAAGTGTACATACAGTAAACAACTGAATTATTCATACCGATTGTAGATTTGATGCTTGTTTTTAGCTCATCCGGCCCGTACACAGAATTTAAAAATTGTTCTCCATTAATTAATTATGGTAATTTATGCAAATTTATTCCAAAAATAACAAAAATTGCTTTTTCAACCAATTTTCATTCCATTTCCATTAGTTTCTATTTAATCTTGTACAGCTAAATGAAATTATGTCCCTTTTTTGTAACTCAAGAATGAAAGGTGGACTGGTTAATTAAGGGCCTTTGTTGAATCCTTTTAGATGTAAGCTTTAATATGTAACGTTATCAAGAAACATAAATCCGGGACAAATCAATTTTTTTCACGTACAAATATCAAGACTTGGTAAGGGTATGAATAATTTAGTTGTTATGAAACTGTTTCTAGGTCTACATGTAGGTACTGGAAATGAAATTTAGCTGTCTTCAGTATGAGAAATTGAGATATATAGGAGAATCTAAATTTAGCAGATAGAATTTTAAAGAAAAATGGAGATTACAACAAAAAAAAGAGGAATTTGATTTGAGGAAATATTCCGTTTGTCACAAAGGTCTTAGTGATGAAGACAGATGAGAACATCAACCTTGGTTTCCTTAGATTTATCTTCAGAAACGTTTATTAGCTAGATGAATGTTTAACCTTCAATTATCTATAGACTGCATTTGTTCTTCAGGTAAATCCAGACAAATTTATATACAGTGTATATATATATATGTATATATGGTTTTTAACAATTCATAACTTTCTTATTTTTAATCGGTTTTTGCTCAAACTTTCGCTAATTTGTTTCTCTCATTTTTTCACTTTTATCAAAACCAGTTTAATATCAGGGTGGACTTCCCCCTTTAAGTTTTACATTAGGGACTATATGATTTAGATTCTAGACCTCACTCAAGCTTACTTAGGCCTTGATAGAGTTTTTAATCAGGGACTTTCTATAACCACTTTCCAATTAATAGTACCATTTTTCTTGTAAAGATAATGAAATATTAGATGAATTCCCTATTCATATAGAATAAGACTAGAGTAGAAAGCCTGATTATTATTGTTATTTACATTGTTTTTATTATATGTGTATAAATTAATTAATTAATTAATTAATATTATTATTATTATAATTATTATTATTATTTTTTTCCTTTGGGGGAGGGTACTAGAACATATCATTCGATTTCAGGTCAAATCTTACATGTACTGTAAAAGTGCAGATACATGGATTGCCCCCCACGTTATGCTACATGAAACAAAACGAGGGGTAGGTATCACCTTTTCTTTAATATACTATACGATGTGTTTGTCATCCTTCTATATAAAGAAGGAGATAACATCTAGCCAAGACTCCGTTGGGGTAGCCTCTTATGGGCAAGCTTCCTTAAGCCATTTTTAGCCTGGAAGAGGTATTATTATTTTTTATGGGGCATATGTTAAAAATCAGGTAGTCTTAGATCGTTGTCTGTTGACATTAATCTTCAATGACAACTTGGTCGTTGGGACAAGGCCAGTCCATATGTACATGTAGGTAACTGTCTATTTCCAAGTGCTAACCTCAGAAGTTGGCCTTATTCATGAGAATGATAGGTAGACTTAATGTATGTATGGTGATGTTGCTTTCAGATGTTCTTTTGTATTATTTTGTATTATTTTGATTAATCAGGGAATAATATTAATTCTCAAATTTGATAAGCTGTTTTGATCGATGGGAAAAATACTTTAAACAAAGTTCTGTACAGTCCTATGTAAAAAACCTGCTACACAAAAGAAATTTTGTGTAGCAGTCATATAAAAAATGCATAGCAAATTGCTATGCGATACCAGGAAAATTATTCCCTGTTAATGTATTTGTAGAAAAAAAATGAGCATTGATACATGAAGATAAGATTTGATTGAAGTTTATATTTTAACAAATCACCGGCAGAATTGAAGAAGAAGTAGTAAAAGTACAATGTGCACGTTGCAGCAATAGCTATGAATGCAGTATTGTAGTAAAATATTGTGATTGTTTGCACTATAGGTGCCGTGGACGAGTGGATATGTCACCGGACTGTGGATCACAAGGTCCGCGGTTCAAGTCCCACCGCGGCACTAATGTCCTTTGGCAAGACATTGATCTACATTTGCCACTCTCCACCCAGGTGTTAAATGGGTACCCGGTAGGATGCGAAAGTTAATGTGGTTCGATTAGCAAGTGGCGCTTGTAAAATGGCGACTGGCTGGAATGCTCCCAGGGAGTGGAGAACGTGCATACATTGTGTGCGAGTTAGCATGAATCCGATGACCGGGGTAATAATATATATCTGTAAAGCGCATTGAGAGGGCCTGCGGTCCTGAAATGCGCTATATAAGGACGAACTATTATTATTATTATTATTAGTATCGGAAATGGAAATAAATTCTGTAGGAGTAGACAAATTTATATGGAGTATACCCAGACACCATGTGTCCGGACAGTTGATTTGAAACAGTGATTTGAAGAAGTTTACATACAAAATTTCTTCAATATATTTCAAGACTTATGTTGGACAATATTAGTAAGGGCAATCATTTATCATAGATAGTGCTTTTGGATACATATTTTTCGTTAAATCCAAAGGCAAAAGAGAAGGCTCTAAGCTTGTTTATTGTCCATACACCCAACTCTCCATCATTCAGTTGTTCACCAGCTTGACTCTAGAGGTCCAGGGTTCAATACTTACCAAACCTCATCTCCAGATATTTATATCGACCCATGTGTAGTAAATGGATACTTGCTGGAATTTAGGGTGCGTTCAACCAATTTTTTTGAAGCTAGAATCACAAACATGAATCACAAATCAAAACGCCGTTACAAAACACGGTTACTGCGGGAGATTGTTCAAGCGATTTTCCATCGCTGATTCTCGCTCATTTCAAGCCCAGCCACTGCGCATCACACTGCGCAGTTTGACCCAGGATTTAAATCCGTATTCATTATAGTACAGAGCAGAGCATATGGACAGTGCTAGTGTCACAAATTGCATGCAAAGCAGGCGCGCGGTTTTTGCCCAAACCGAAAGCAGGCCACGATAACGACGTCATAGAATCATGATTGAGATCTCCGTTGCGTTCAAGCAATTTTTAGCAGAATCACGTTACAAAACGCACCTTTTTCAGCGTTTCATGTTTGCGTTTTGAAACGCGTATATTTTTACGACCGATGAAAAATCGCTTGAACGCAACCATGTTTTAAGCTAAACGTCCTTGAAAACCACGTTTCTAGGGTGAAAAAGTGTTGCTTGAACGCACCCTTATTCTATGAAATGCATAATGCCTTGATAAATTTTGCCAAAGCTTGTACTGGCTCAGCAGTCTTCTCTAAATGAAAGTGTATCAAGAGGCTTTGTTTTACATATGGTCATTTAGATTTAAAATCTTGAGGTTTATGCTTTATTTCAAGGCCAGTTTAAGCTGGACAACGCAACATCCTCCCCTATAAGGGATGTCCCCTTTAGAGGGGCGTAGATCCCCCCTAACGCACCTGCTCCATACCCCCTCCCGTACCCTTACAGGATCAGAAAGTGTCCGTATTAATGTCCTCAGCGCTAATTGAGGGTAATTGATGGTGACAGGCTGGAGGAAGAGGAGTGTAGGAGTAGAAGGATGGGAAGGTCACATCGGGTCGCAAAGCAGGGGCTGAAGGGGGTGTTCATGAGGGTTGAAGACAATAACTTTTGTATTGTTGCGATTGTGAGGGGTGATCGGCGGAGAGACAAAAATGTTTCAATGTTACTATAATGAGGAATGGCCGTAAGATGTTTATTAACCTGCGTTCAGGATGCCACAATTCATTGTACATCTATACAATAAATATTTATGTTTTCCCTCTAGTCTGAACGTGCAAATATCGTTTAACTGGGCAGGGCCTATCATGAGCGCACACTGATGATTGGCCAACTGTCATGTTAATTGACCGCTTCAAAGTTTGTTTCTTTAAACAACGCTTCGTTATACGATGTTGTTTTCTAGTCTGTAAGCTCCTTTCACAATACAGTGATTCTTTATACGATGTTGTTTTCTAGTCTGGACGCTCCTTTCACAATACAGCGATTCTTTATATAGCATTTTTTTATACGATGTTGTTTTCTAGTCTGGACGCTCCTTTCACATTACAGCGATTCTTTATAAAGCGTTTCTTTATACGATGTTGTTTTCTAGTCTGGACGCTCCTTTCACAATACAACGATTCTTTATATAGCGTTTCTTTATACAAGTTTTGTATAAATTTCCTGTAGTCTGACTAGCCTATTAGGCCTATTTCCATACAGTAATACCGTACTGCAAGGAGGATGACATTTTATAGCTGAAGGGGATGATCATTAGAGGGAAGACAATTACTGTGTAGTAATGTTGCAATTGTGAGGAAAAAGGCGTTCATGTTGGGCCCACTGCTATGGTTTTACTGTAGAAGGCCTGGTTCTTAGGCAAGGGGAATGTTAGACGGAAGACATGTTTATGTACATGTAGTGCAGTGATGTTGTGTTGGAATGAGGTTTTGGGGGTTGGAGGGGTGTTCGGTTCAGTTAAGAAAGTAACTCTTACGACACTGCCATTGTACATCTCATTAAACTCTCTGAAAGGTTACCTTTCAAAATAGATTAAATATAATATCTGCTGCATACCTTTACATATCTCTGTGCCCCTGAGTTAAGATAGAAGAGTTTCAGCAAACATCACTCATCCTTAGAGCTGCCTCCTTTGATTAGAACTAAGCCAACATTTTAATCCACTTCTTCGCTCTTTACCTCAAGTCCCTGTAAGCCCCCTCTTCCCACTAGCTGTCAGAAGGATCTTTCATACAAAAGACAATTGTGGTGCTTTAATATCATTAATAAATTAATAACCAAGATTATTTGCTGTGCGCTTGGTGTGCGAACTAATTGAGGTAAGAAAATTTGCGTCTTATATGCCACACTCCGCATTAGGCACCACATATTCCATGTTTTATTCTAAGTCTATGCAATGCTAGGATCTGGCTGCTGTTCAGGCATATGCCATGTACATGTAGATGCTGGTAAAAGTACACATTCTCTTATTCCAGTTTTGTGTGTTTGAATAAGGCAGAATGTGACATTTGAATCGTCTTCAAAATCTTTGTTTTACCTGACTGCTATTTAAAGAAAGCATGTGTATGCTTGCAAGTATTAAAGCAACCAGGGGACTGACAACTTTATAGTCCTCTCAGAAGGTTTGCCTTCAGCCCGAGTTGGCCAAATAACCCGCTATTTTGTGATCCGGGAAATTAGCCCAAAGTTACAAATCGCGTTTTCATCAGCTAGAAACTCGAGCTCGAGAAATTAGTTTGAGAAATTATCTCGAGAAATAATCTTCGGGCTGGTGAAGACGCACCACAAATAGCGGGCTATTTTACAAACCAGCTCAAGATATCTTGGGAAGATTTCCCGAGCAAATAGCACATCTTCACCTGCCAAATAACCCGCTATTTCGTGATCTGGCTAATTTCCCCGATCAGTAATAGCGGGCTATTTTGCCAACTCGGGCTGATGAAGGCAGGCCTAGAGAGACTTGGTAATGAGAATTAATGCCTTACCAAAGGGCAATAACGCATCAAATTGGTTTCAAACCTGGGACCTCCCGGTAACGAGACTACTCTGCTCCACCACGGAGCCACCGTGCCTCACTTAGTATGTTAGTACTCCTACATGTGACAAGTCAATAACCTTCCCTGATCAATCATTTTCCTCTAGTTTAATGCTAACTAATCTTTAAACCTCATAAAGCAGATTAACGCTATTAAGTTACCATGATCTTGTGAAGATTTTTGCATGTCTGCAAATGTTAAAATGCTTCAGCATCCTGCCTCAAAGATGACATTTATTGTCTCTCAGAGAGCATTCTGTTACAAGATTCTAGATAGAATTCAAGATTTTGACAGTTCTGATGTATATGTCATATCTTGTATTCTATTATATGAATAAGTAAAGATTATGCCAACAACATCATACTGTACCATTCATAGATTCTGAAATTATTACTAGTTTTGTGGATACAATACATAATTTTGTTTTCATATTAGAAAGAAATGTAGACTGCTCTTTAAGTGTATAAGATTTTGCACACAAACTTTGAAAGCACCTTGAATTGCATTGATCAGCACAAAATAAATGATAATATGATGATTTAATCAGAGACCACAGTTCATCAATCGCTTTATCCATGGGGTTACTAAAAGCATGCTAATTACTACTTTTCAACTTTTCTCTAATATACTCCTAATAGCCAGGACATGAACCTTCCCACGTTCATGAGTTAGCATAATGTTCGAATTATGTATTTCCTGACAAAAACTTCTGAAAACACTCTTTTCTCCCCACAAACAATTCCTGTTTTCCCTGTCAAACAAACAGAAGTGAAGTAAATCGATATCGATGTGACCGATAAGATCACAGTGGCAGGAAATTCGAACCGAATCTTTGAAAGACATATTCTCTGTCAGAGTTCCCCAGATATTGCCTCAGAAGGGCTCCATAAAAGGTATAGACCAGTTTTGGAAATGCCCCCTCTCAAAAAATGAAATGGAAGCTCTTATTACCGATCGTGTGAAAGAATATGTTTTGACTAATACGTGATGATACAAATTTTGCCGGGAAACCGCCCACTAATTGATATATTTGGTAAATTTTCATATCGATCCGGACTTGATAGATAACGCGATCGCGTATATATATACATCTTTCTGTGTACAGTGCTTGTAACTTTACCAAGACTGGGCCAAATTTCTTATCATTTTGATGATTCCAGAACCTTGCAGTACACACCAATAAACACCATCAACCTTTTCTGATCGATTCCACAACGTTTCTTTCACAATGCAATCGCATGACCAGAACTAGTCTATACCATTAAAGGTACCATTTTCAAGTGAAATACAAAGTATGAAAGTGGTACTTACTCATGTATGGCAGTCAGTGGACTGGTCATTAAATAAAATTATTGCAAAAAGAAAAGAACTAAAAACATTGGAAAGTTTCAAGCAACATTTACTTTGAGAAGCATCAGTCAAACTTACATTGCATTAGATGATTGATTTGCCTCTTGTTTATCTGTTTTAATAAAAAGGCACGTTGATGTTGATGGTTATTTTCTGGACTACTTAGAAAGCGAGTATATGCCATTAGATCAGGAACCAGTGGACTTACGTTTCAAGTCCTATCCTAGGGACTTGGTAATTCAAAAGAAGGATTGATGCCTTAATAAAGGACATTAATGTATAAACAACAAGCCACAATGCTTCTTTAAATAATTTGTTGTCTACAAATGTTATTTCAGAGAGAAATATTTGTTCTTTGTTGTCTTTTTGTTGTTTAAACTGAACCTTTGAAAAGATTTTGCATTCATATCTAAAGAACAATTCACCTGTACCTTTAACTTGCGGTCAGCACACTGCCTTTAGTGATAAAACTATTGCTCGTCTAGACTGTATATATGTGTGAAAATGAACTGTCAGTGCCAAGCTCAAGCTCATTAAATTGTTCTCTCCAGTCCCCAGGCCCTTATAGCATTCATTTGGTTTCAATAACGTTGAGAATACAGGCCATATCACCGGAGTCTTGAATAGCATTAGTCACTGTTAAAGTTTTTCTCAACAAGTCCAGGTCATTTGGGTAATTTTTCAGTCATTATTGAATTACAGATGCGAGTCACACTTTTCTGCTAGTTCCAAGAGTACCAACAAAAAAAAACCATGAGGATTTTGACCTAAAGAAGTACTTTTTACTCCCTTTTTTTTTCCATTTATTTTTAATGTTTAAGTTGGTGTTGCAATTAATTTCTACAGTTCATACCATGTTAATGTACATAGCACACACACACCAATTATTCTTAGACTTACAGAAGATTCTTAGATTAGAATTTTTTTTTTTTTTTGGGGGGGGGGGAATGGGGGTTCTTTCATATATTTTCCACATGTGCCTTGTGAAAATTGTGGATGGGGCTTGAAGACATTCAGGGGGATTGCTTGAGCCCCCCCCCCCCTCAAAAAAAAAACACTCTAGAACCTCTCCTGACTGTATGATGCAGTTTATTGACTGTTGTTTTTCAGAAATATAGAAATTAGAAAGTAGAAAGTAATCTCATCATCTTATCATTGCTAATTGCTTTAAGGCTGGAGCTTCATCTAGACCATATTCTTCATATTGTCATTATCTTGTCATCACTATGACATTTGTGCCAAGTTGACAAGGGTAAAAATTAAACACATGTTCAAATGCAAAATGTGGAATCAAGCTGGTGGTCCTGAAACTTCATATCGCTTCTCTCAGTCACCAGTAGGCCATGTTCGTAATGTAACCATGCATACATATCTTTGTGAAGTGCCTCATACAAATTATTTCATTCACAAGAATAATTGTATTCCAATAGTCAGAATGCAAACTGCATATATTATGTGTTGTTAGGTAGGGCAAGCCATACTGTTTGTCATACCTGTATTCAATTCGCATTCTGACTATTGAGATACAATCATTTGTAGCAGGTGAATGAAATAATTCATATCGAGGCACTTCACAAAGACGATACATTCAATTTGGTTACTGTATGTTACAAAAATAGCTAAATTGGAGAGGCTCTTTAAAAGAATATTCATTCTGTGTCTGATTAAGTGAAGAGTTTTTTCTTTCATCGGTATGACCAATGCCAGGCTGAATTAATAACCTTCTAGATTGTCCTATCAAAGGCCCCAGATGAAACTAGGAAGAGCTTGGCCAATCTAATTTCCTCCAAACTATAATTTACACTGCTGTGATGTCATTCTGGATTGGAAACACAAACAATTTTTCTGTCCCTTCCCTTTAGAAGCTAAAGTCCTTTAAAGGGCTATATCAGTCACTAAACTTGCTAGTTCTTTTTCATTTTTTGGGGTGTTTGTTTTTTTAAACTTTTGTTCTAGCCATAGAATAAGGAAAATAAACACTGATATCGTTCAAGCAATTGTATGTTTAGAGAAGAGAGATCTTCCTGCAACAAATTAAAAGATAGAAAATTAAGCAAAACCAAAAAATCATGCTTAGGGATAATGTGATAGCACAAATAATTTATTTAACATAATCATACCATACCCTGACTTTAAGAAAAGAGATTTTAACTATATATCAACACTCTACTTCTCCCACACAAATTTTATGCACTCTTTATGTCTTTAATAATTCTCTATCTCATTATTTTACTACAAAATTTGTGATTAAGATGTCATTTTTTATAATTTGTTTGTAATAAATCTGAACTAATACTACAGGAGTGAGATTAAATAAATTAATGTGTAGTATGAAAATGATGAAGATAACTGATTATGGTTATGAGGGATCTTTAGTCATAAGACATAACAATTAGGGTATCCTGAATGAAATTAAAGTGTCCAGACACAACAGACAGATGCGTAAATATATTGTGAGGATTTCAGAAAGCATTATTTTATAATTTTGTTGTTCTTTTGTTTCAAACTCGTTCCATATATTCTTGCCAGGGATCTTCATAATAAGATGTGGTTCTACAACCTTAGTCATCTCTTTGTGGATGTAGTTGATACAGGGTTTGTCGAGGTGGTGATTTGGTCACTGAATTGGAGGAAGTGATGATGGCCAACTACTTCCTAGTAACACCTAAACTTTTGAAATGGATGAAAAGCTGTGTAGTCCACTGACGTAGCGTTGCATAAATTTTAAGAGAAGAGGGGAAGGTAGGAATGAGAGATTGGGGCGGGGGATAGTCTGAAGTTTTTGCTGGCTAACTACTTTTTTAAGTAGCACGTAAAATTATGGGATGGATGAGCAGTGGTGTAGTCAGCTGATGTAGTATTGCTTAAACTTTGAGAGGAGAGGGGGAGGTAGGAGGGGGTAGTCTGAAGTGATACTCTCCAACTTTGTTTTGGTTATGCGTAAACTTATGGGGTGGATGAACAGCAGTGTACGTAGCGTTACATAAACTTTTAGAGAAGAGGGGAAGCTGAGGAGGAGGGAAGGGGATGGTTAGTCCGTAGGCATAGACTCTATTTTTACAAAAAGTTTCATAGGCTTTCAACCAAGCCTGACTCTGTCAGTCAGAGCTGGCTGTGTACTTGGCTTGAGCAGCTACATGTACACTACTGGTAGAAGGCATATATTAAAGGGGCATAACAAAGGGTTTGTGTTACAAATCAAACCCTTTGTTATACCTTTTGAAGTTTTAACTTAAGGGTTTGAGCCAACGAAATGGGGGATCTTTATTCTACAGTTATTTTTCAATAGAGGTTTGATGCAAGGGGCATCACTTTTGGTACATTTCATGTGAAAAGGAATTGCTTCTCAAAGGCAATATCTGAACACATTTTTTCTTGAGGTCACAATTTGGCTTTTTCGATAGCGGTTTGACGTAAAGGGCATCACTTTTTAACTGGTTTCGTGTGAGAAACAATTGCCTTTCAAAGGCCTTGTCTCTACTTTTTCTTGAGGAAATACCCCTTTTGAAGGTTTTTTTTTCCTTTCTTACTTTTATCTTCTTTTATTGAGGTTTGATGCAAGCTTCATGATGATTAAGTGGAGGGGAGAAGGTCACAGATGAATCACATTTATTAAAAGAGGCTTCCCATCTTGTCTGCATGTGATATATTAAAATCTGTGCTGGGTTGTAAACTGTTGTTGAAAAGAGTAACAACTGGGACATTCCATTCCTGTGATGTTTAAAGGGATTTGTGTCATCAAAATATTGTTGAAAATATCGCTTATTTGTTTATACACATGAAACTTCCACCCCAAAGTGATAATTACTTGCTTCACAAAGTTGCTTTTATCACGCATGTCCTTTAATTGGGCAAGTGTTCTGTTTTGACCTTGAGACGTAAGATGATAATTTTTTGCTTTAACTTGAATCATTACCATTGGCGGTCGAGACTGGATCTGGGCGTGTACCTGGATATGAACAGTAGGATGCCACTCGCTCATTATTGGGCTGCTTCCTCTATTAACTCACTAGACATCAAATCATTTAAGGAAGCATTGATTTCAAACCTGAGTATGCTCACATTCAGTACCCAAAGGGTTAAACGATCCGCAAACATCGGGGGGAAATTGCAAACCATGGTGCATGTCTGAATGTATTGCAAGTTGAGTGTGGGACAGTACAGCAGTCATTGTGTAGGATAGTTTTGTGGCTTTTAAGCACTGGGCTTGATCTTTGTGCTGAAGGAGATGTAACCAAGGTACGACTTCTTGACATATTGGTATTAGGTAAGAGTTGAGTAATTGCAGCAGAATAATAACCTTTTGGTTGTTAAAGGGAGCAATTGCATTTGTATATATAACACTAGTGGTGAAACTTGTACTTATACATTACTTTCAGAAAATCTCTATGAAAATTCAGAATTTTTCTATAGATGAGGGTTTGAGTGTGTGTATAGTCATTCAGAATTTCAGTGTGGAAAGACTGTTAATTGAACGTCTCAATGTGTATTGATTTTATTTGTGATATTATTTTCTCCTCTTTCTCTTCCACAGTGGATTTTTTTCCCCCTTTTTTTTCTTCTTTCTCCTGTATGTGTGTGTTTAGGGATCGGCTTTCATATAAGGAATCCCCCCTTTCTGCCTATCCCAAATGCTCTCATAAATTGCCACTGTAATTTTTATCACTATCTTGTTCTTTTTTTATCATTCCGTTCTGTATTTGTATGTTTTAAATGTTTTTATGAAGAGTGCTGAATAAAATTTTGAATTTAATTTTAATTTGAAATACCATTTCTTTCAAATGAAACTAAATTCTATATGTTTGAAGGATGTGAGCAATTTAATTCATTGTGCCACAGTGTACAGTGTCACTTGCGTATATAACACATAGTGGTATGCTTCTTCAAATTGTAATTTCCCATTGAGTAATGACAGCTTTTAAAGAAAAACTTGTTCATGTACGGTACCTCTATAATTTATTGCTTCCTTACAATCAGTGCCTATAAAATAAGATGCAAGCTAGTGCTGTCATGATAAAAAATATCCTGTGAGCATCTTGGTGAGTGACAATCCAGACGATTATCATATTCATGACAAGAATTTCCTTTTCTTCTCTCTCTTCTCTTCTGCTCTGCAGGGCATTGACAACATGGAGGAGTTTGACCTGCATCCTCAGACTCCCACCAGTTCACAGGCCCAGCCCGATCTGTTTGCCACGCCCGCCTCCTCCGACCCCTTCGTTCTAGCGGGTCCTCCACCAGCAGCTTCGTCAGGTCTTGGTTCTGCATTTGGAGCTTCAGATCCTTTCAAAGTCCAGGTATGGGATTTATTGACTGTAGCATTGATGGTGGTGATGGTGGCGGTGGTGATGTTTGTGGTGGTGGTGGTGGTGGTGGTGGTGGTGTTGGTGATGGTGCTGATGACATTGATGACACTTGCTAGCAATCGTGATAGTGATGTTCATGTTAATGTTGGTGATAGTGATAATGGACATAGTGGCAGTGATAATGGTGCTGGCGGTAGAGTATCGTGATATTTATGGTGTTGGTAATGACGGTAGCGATAATTTATCGCCCCCTCCCCATATGCAAACGTACAGAGCATTATGGAAGAATTTAGTAATCTCATCTCTAATGCTCCTTTCTTTATTCTACTTCTATTTTTTTTTTAAAACAGGCTACTCATACACCTGCAGTCAACAGCGCTGCTCCCCCTCCTGCAGCCACTAGTACCCCATCAAATGACCTGTTCAAAGAGTTCAAAGACACATTCACAGCTCCACCATCTCAACAGGCAGTCAATGCCTTTGCGGGTATGGCCATGGGTCAGACAGCACCTAATCCCTTCGGGGGTATGCAGACCGCCCCTGCACCCTTTCAGGCCAACTTTGGTGGAATGGGTGGCATGCCAGCAGCATTTGGCGGTGCACCGGCAGCATATGGCGGTGCACCGGCAGCCTTTGGAGGTGCTCCTGGAGCTTATGGTGCCCCTGCAGGATTTGGGGCTCCCCCTGCGGTGCAGCAGCCTGCAGATCCCTTCGGCGGAAATGACATGTTTGGTGACATTGTGCTGAAGCCAGAAGCAACAGCAGCAGCTGCCGCCCTGAGCAACACCCAGCCTGCCGGTATGGATCCCTTCTCAGGCCTCGGAGCCCTGGGTTCTTCCAAGGCGGATGCCCCTAAAAGCACCAAAGATATGTTTGCCAATTACAAGATAGGGAAGCCTGGTGAAGTGCAGCCTGCACCTGAGATTAAGCTGACAGGAGGACCCAAGAGACCACCACCTGCCATCCCAACGAGTCCTCAAAGCAGTACGTGTCCAGCTGTTCTTCCCCCATCTAGTCTTAAATTGAAAAAGCCCCACACCCAAGAGCAGGGGAATTTTAATATGCCCTCCCCCCAGGGGCCGCCCCCTCCTCTCCCTCCAGATGCCATTGACATCAAGAAACAGGATAAACCTGAGGTGCCAATAAATGTCCCTTTTGCCCCCACACCTGAGCCAAACAAAAGCCATGACTTAACCTTGCCCTCACCTACTAACCCACCTCCACCCTTGCCTACTTATATGAATATTAATGACATCCATGCTAGCTTTCCACTCCCCGAAATCAACTTTGATAGTAACAGTCCTGCTCCGCCCCCACCTCCTCGCTCAAGACCAGGACAGCTTAGACTGTCTAACTCCAATCCCCTTCCAGTTCCTCCAAGAAACAGGACAAGATCCTCCCAGTCTTCACCACCCCAAAGTCCCCACTCAGAGACGGCAAGCATCAAATCATGCGATGCACGCTTCTTCTCCGCCCCTTCTCCCACCCCCAACCGAGTCTCGTCCCCTTCCATAGTATCAACCTGTAGTGCTTTAAGTACACTTGATGAGACACAGGGCGAGGATAACTCGTCAGGCATTACCAGTAACTCTGCTCCATCGCATTCTAACAGTATGAACAGCTTATCTAGTGTCTTTGATAGTAACAATGTATCCAATGACACATTTGATAATGAATCTAATACGGCTTCACCCTCGCCTAGTCCCATTGCTTCATCTTTGTGTCATGATAACTCCACTACTAGAGCTATCGACATCATACCATCTCATTTCACATTATCAGCTCCTCAGCCCAAGGGGCCATGTTCCACATCACAAGACTCTCTCTATAGCTCTGTTGAAACTCTCTCCCCTTCCTCCACACAATCTATGCATCCATCTTTCACAAGTAATCAAAATTCAAGTCACGACACGTGTTCCTCATCCCACTTCACGTCATCGTCAACGACTGTATTCTCCACGTCCGCGCCAGTCACTCATGACTCCCTCATGGTTGGAAAGTCACGTTCACATCACTCTCTCTCGCCTCTCACTCTTCCGCAACTCCCTGTCCACGACGATCCATTTGCAGACGATCCATTCTCGCGACATTCTCCATCCGTTAAGAAAACATTTGTGCTCAATTCATTCGCCGACTTCTCGTCTTCCGCTTCAATCACCACCGGCTCCACGAGTCATTCGCAAAACACTGAAAACGTGTGGACATCTCATTCAATCACGAACATGAATAATGACGTGCCGTCTGATGTTGTCATCAATTCAGATCCCTTCGGTGCTCCGGTTACCAATGGCAACAGTGGAAGCAACAACCTATTTGGAAATCAATTTGATACCTTCGACTTCAGTACCAATTAATTGTCAACTCTATTCTTCAAATGTCAGGTAAGATTAAGCAGTCTATTTTCTCTTCGAAGCCTCAATCATACTTATATAAATCAAGCATATCATTATTTTTGTCACACATGTAAATTTCTATCATAAATTGATATTATAGGGAAACTCTTTTACTTTGTCATATATGTTTGACACCTTCAGTCAATACAACATTGCTTCCATTCTTCACTCCATAGTGAAACACAAAAGTGATATCCTGAAAAGCAATCAATCATTTAATTAATAACATTTATTCACAATATTTATATACATGTAATCAACAGATTTCTTTTAAACTCAGCATTTCCACATCAGCAAAAATAGATATATCTCTATGTCATTTGCAGGCTCGTACATATGTCTGTGCATTTATTTGAAGAACATTTTTATATATTTATTGTATATCCAAAGTATGAACATCTATTCTATATCTAATCAAACAAATCATGACATATGTAATCCACCTTTTCTAATATAAAAGCAAACTGTCTCATGAAATCACAATACCACAAGGCGACATTCATTTCATTGCTAAGAGTTTAAGACAGATCTTGTCATGTTACACATGGATAACCTTTTCTGTCACAAGTTTTTTGTTATCAGAATAGGTAATTGAAACATCATATTCATACAAGAGGCCACAAGAAATCTTCACAATATACAATTTGAAGTCTTCATCATTGCCAATTTCCTTCTCTTAAAGGTATTACAAAGTTTTGGTAAGGGGTGATGAATTTGGTTCAAATGAACATATTGGAAGCATATGCAATTTTACAATATCTAATGATCGTTGTCGCGGTTGAAATCGAGTCAAAAGTGATGAAATTGAAAATACTAAACCCTTTATGTTGTATAGCGTCCTCTCAAGACTGATATTACTTTAGCTTTTAATCAATGTTTCTTGACTATAATCGACCGATTTGCTATTCCCGTTTGGAAATTATATATCGGAACTGCATATTCTGAGATTTTCATCGTCGCAGCTACCATGGAATGGCCTTAGGCGCTATTTGAAATATTTGAAATTTACCGGGAGCACTGGTAAATTTTGATTATTCAATTTGCTCGAAAGCAGAAGTGTTTTAGGGGCTAAATTTTTTAGTGCTTCTAATACGTCCACAGGGGCATCCAAATATATCAAAAATTTAAAGAATAACTATCCATCCAATTTCAAAATTTCCCAAAACTTTGCATTACCTTTAATGTACAAGCTTTCTCTCTTGTTCTCTGTACTGCTATTTTGAACCATGTTCTTGCATTTATTTCTGTTCAAATGTGTATTGTGTTTCTTCTGAACCATTGCATGCTAGCCTTGATTATTAAAGCCCATGATTTATCAAAACTCCTTTTTAATAATCATTTGCATGATCTCATTAATTTTGTTCATAAACTATATTTAATAAAGCATCTGTTTTGCAAATTTATGCGTGACTTGCATTTTCTATTTCCCCTCGCACAACTGCATTTTCCAAAGACAGGGAGATGTGAGTTATTTATTCTTTTCATTTTATTTTGTTTGATTTATTATGATTTTCTTGAGTTTGTTGATTTTGTCTTCCATGCAGATTTCAAATTGGATGCAGTCATAAGATTAAGAGAGAAAGTTTGTTTATCCCATAGAGGAATACACTCAACATATATTTCAATCAAAATTTATAATTTTTTAAATTTAATTTATAGGATCAAATTTATTCCATCTAGATTACTAGTTAGATTACAAGGGACAGATGATGCATTAGATGGAGATCACACTTTTTAGAGAGTAAATCAAGATTTAAACACAAAACATCTCAGTGCCAAAAAAAAATCATCCTGACTATTATTATATTTCAAACAAATCAATAAAAAATCGACATTGGACAAAATTTTCAATAAATATTTGTGTCGCGTTTGTTTGTAAACTTTCAGTGAGAATGTATATGGCAAGTTTTACCTTGAATTATTTTACAGGAGAGACTTTTGAATTATACACAGAAATATTAATAAATAATAATTATATTCATTTTTTGGGATAAATACAGATGAATGGACTTTTATGTAGGAATACAAACTTATTCCATGCCCTAAGGCCCTAATTTAGTAGAAAATTTATAAACTATGATTTAATGCAAAGTTTTGTGCAGCAAGTCCATAAAATACTTCAAAATTTTCCGACAAAATTCATCAATACATGTCACTTGTTCACATATCAGAATATGATTATTGGTAGTCTGAGGAGGCAATGGAAATGATACGTAGAGAAATGAACTGTTGGTTTTATAAAATTGAAATAATTTGATAATGAGGATTTCTGATATGACTTAGATATTCATTATCATTTTTTTTCCCTGCCCTGCATGGACCATTAAACAGGTCAAGTCTTGGGCTTTTCTTATTATGTTCTCCTTTTCTTTGTATGTCTTTGTCTTAATGTCTCTGTTCCTTTATTGCTGAAATATCAATAAAGTGATGTACCAACAAGCATTTACAGTCAAACCTGCTTTAACGACCACCTGTATAGAAAGACCACCTGTCTACAAAGACCACATTTTTTGTTTCCCTTGAAAATGGTTTCTTATTAAAACATTTACTAAAGGAACCTGTACTTAAAGACCACCTGCCTATAAAGACCACTTTTCTTGTCTTTCTTAGGTGGTCTTTATAGACAGGTTTCACTGTAGTTTCATAACATGATACAGTGATAGCACAGTGATGAACCATCACTTAATGATTTTCTCTCTCTCTCTCTCTTTTCTTCATTCTGATGTCCTCCCACAGCTATGATTCTGAACTAGCCAATCACAGTGCTCGCTCGCTCACCATCAACCAGCCAATAGCCAGCAAGCTTCTTGTCGCAGTCTCTTCGTCTTCCTTCAAATAATTTGAAACCAGTATGAAAACATTCCTGACATCACGGATGATGAAATAGAAGTATTTTTGTGCTATCATGTTAAGCCCTATGCACACTATACGATCTGGCTACGATTCGATTTTGGAAGAATTTGCAATAGCATTTGATATGAACATTCAAACATTTAAAATCTTCAATAATGACCGAGGACTTGAATAGTCTTATGGTTAATATTATCTAAATTTCAAAGAATTTCACGCTAGCTTGGAGAAGAAAAAAAGCTAATCGGCTGAGAATTATTCTGACGTCACACCAGTCATGCGATTGTCAACGATTTGAAGCCGATTCTGCTTTTATTCTGACGAGAAGAGATAAATGCACTAATATTCCGGTCGTTGGTATTCTTATCATTATTTAGAACATAAATCAGGAAGATGATGCTAGTTAGATTTCCATATCTAATATAATTGCCATTTCCTCGAAAATCGGATCGCAGGAGAATCGTATAGTGTGTGATGGGCCTTACATTAAATGGGATCAATCATCGGCTTGATAAAGCTGGTATATGTCTTTAGAAATAATTTTTTTGTACAGTAGATATATATTACGCTTGTGATGTGTATTCAAGCGATGATATTCCTGTATGAATGTAAGGACTTTATGGTCATTATGATGTAACAATAGTTTTGTTATAATGCATACAGACTTTGATATATTGTGGGGGGGGGGTTGCATAGCATGAAGCATGAATGTAACAGCCAAAGTATTGTATTGGAACCTAATTTGACATGCATAGGATGAAACACATACCATATTCAAACCGATTATTTACGTTATCCCATAAAGCATTGTATTTTGAGGATCGTCCAGGGATGCAAATCCTATTTGGCCGATTGCCCAACCGTTTTTGTTTGAGCTTCCCTAATACAATTAGGGCATTTCCCGACATGAATTTTTGCTCAACCAAAATGGAAGCTAGGCTATCCCCTTCCAGCTTCGCATTAATCTTCCAAGTTTTATAATACATGTACATGTACATATTTTGTTTTCACAAACACTGGGTGTTCGTGGGTACAAGCAAACCATACAAGCAATATCAGATTAACAGTATTTCAGCTACATGTAATGAAATTTCTTCTTTTCTTTTAGTTAATTGTCTTTAGAATGAAGACATATATGCAGTATTTAAGAGAATCTATCTCTCTATATTATGCAAAAATATAGATTACTTGTGTCAATCTTTGAGTCCATCCGTTTTTTTGTTAAATGTGCACGGCACCGTTACTATAAGTAATCTACATACCGGTATACAGATTTATAAGTAATAACTGATGCTGCTACAACTATTGTGTTATCTGATATTAAACTTTCATTGTTTTTGCCAATAGATATTACAACGTCTTGCCTGTCTGGAAAACAATATATGTCACAAAAACTCAACATCTATTATCTTGTGAAATGTAGTCGGACTAGCTCTGTGCTGTAAACTCCAGAAACATGTCAACTCATTTTGCAATGTAAAGACCTTTATTTAGCCATTGCTCTTGATATTTTTGTGGCGAATTTTACTTAACAAATTATTGTGTATTGACAATACCACTTTGCTGTATTTTGATGCAATATTTTCTTCCAATTGCAACACTTTTATACGAACATATGGGAATGGATATGCTTGGAATTCTTGTTGTGAGGACTACACAGCATTTCACAGTATTCACTACATGTAGTTTAAGTAATGCTTCCGTAAGTTGTCGGTCTGTGCCTGGCTTATCATTCTTTCAGCTATGAACTTTTTTGCTATTGTATTCTTAGGACATCAATTGGCAAATTTTTTTCTTTCATTTTTTAAAACTTTTTTATATAGTGCATGAATGCAAGAGAGTGAATAATTCAAATATATCCTTTATTTCAGTACCATGAATAAAGTTTTGTTTACGAAGAGAGTATAACGTGAAAGGGAAGGTGTCGCACGGACTTGCAATGTGAGGTCTACCGGGTAATACTTTGCAGCGAGCCTGCCTCTTTAATTTGAGTGCTGTATCAGTACTTCTGATCACATCAAGATCATGAAGTAGTGTATGTGTTGGGAGCCAGTGGGATGTTAATTTCTGTACTCTAACACTTAAAGATAAAGTTGAGTTCTGGTCATGTGATTGCATTGTGGAAGAAACGATACGGAATTGATCAGTAAAATTGGATCATATAGCATATGAAAGCATCAAAATGATAAGAAATTCGGCCCAGTCTTGGTAAAAGTAACAAGCACTGTACACAGAAAGATGTATATGGGACTACACAAACATGTGGCATAAAATATGGGCCTCATTTTTAAGCTGTTGCATGTCATATTTAGAATATGAAGGCATTTGAAGAGCCATGCTCTACAGGGAACATTTTTTCTCTGATGTTCTTCCACACTTGCATAATAACAATGAAAATGCTCACAACTTATTTTTCACCTCTCCCAAGAACTCAACCTTCTCTTTAAACTGGCTCGATCTCAACATAGTTTTAATAATCTTATTTGAAGGATTAATATTGTGGAATAGCTACTGCAGGTGCTATTGTAATTGTTACTTTTCTTCCACAGATGTCTATATGAATTGTATGAATGTGTCTGAACAGCTCATAAGAAGTGTAACTACTGATGAGAATGTGGTAATATATGCTTGCCAGCTATACTTAATTACAGCAAACAAAGCAACTTTCTTCCTTTTAATTCAATGCCTGTATATGACAGTTTTTAAATGCAACTTAAACATTTTCATTTTGTCTTCCAATGAAGTCTTTTCATTTGATACTTTTTTAAATTGATTCTTTCTTTTGATTGTACAATGTACATATAAACATTCCTTATCTTTTGATCATACACATGTAGATAGTGTAGCCTTACAATTAGTGTTTACAAAATTGTTTATATGATTATATTATCTGATTGTCTTTGTGTTGTATAATTGTGTCCAAGTGATGTTTCGCTACATGTATTCATGTAATTCCAGAGCATAGATCCTATATTTTTTGCCTTAGCATACAAGGCAAACAACCTTCATAAAAACCTATATCTCTTTACTCTCCCTTTCAACTGTGATTTTAGTTTTCCTACAGATATATTCAAAGTATTATACTCCGTTTGTGATGAGTACCCGAGTGTGCAGGAAAGAAAGTGCCAACTAAAAAATCAGTAGTTTTCCTGAAAAGATTTGTTTTTAACCCTTCCAATACTAGGATGGACTACTGGTAAATGCTTTGCTTGAAACCTTTTTATAAGCAAGCTAATAGTTTGTCTGGACAGGTGTGAAGATATGGGTATTGATGACTTGAATTGAATTAAACTCTAGTACTCTTGTATTTCAATATATCACTTTAGTTTGTCATAGGATCTTGGGCGAGGGGAATGAAATCTTATCATCACAAGTGTTTTTGCAGATTAGTGACTTGTCACACTTTGATTTGAATACACATCATCATTTAAATTTGTTTCACATTACAGCTTTTCTCTCTGGCTATATAAATTTTCTGGCTGTATAAACTTTGTCGGACTTTTAATGAGGATGGGTATTCTAAGAAAGAGTGTTGAACTTTTTCAAAACTTCTTATTTGAGGCAAGGCACTTATTTGGTATGAGGTGTACATGGCTTCAAAATTATTTTGAAAAAACAAAACAAAACAAAACATTAATAATGCTACATTATATGTTTCTTGAAGATAATAGTTCTGAATCACATTACTCTTATTTTTCCACCATTTTTTCTTTTTAAATTCAATTGTCTTGTTATATTTGTTATTTTTCTATTCAAAGTATTTTATAGATGGTGATGGCGATGCAAGATAAAGACTTAAATTGTTATTTTTTATTTCTACTGGTAAAATTTTCATCTCTGATCTTATTCTATCTCTATTTGATTTTGATGCTCATCTACAACAACATCAGCAACATTTGTTTGCGATTTTCAAAGCTTATGATTAATATTGTGTTATTGTTTCTTTATATCAGATTTTCTTTGCGATAGAAAATGATGTCTTCCAGACAATGAGAGGCAAAACATCAAGTTAAATTGAAATCATCACAAAACTTTCATTGAAATAAATTACTTCTTTCGGCTCATTTCAAATTCAAACCGAATATTTTTATAGCATAAATTAATAGGAATAAATAATCAGGTTAATATATTCAAGTTATGAATGATTTCTTACACAAATTTCGATCATGATTAACTTTGAACCACTCGAGCATGTAATCAAAAGAAATCTGATTTAGTCAGGTAATCATAAAATTTAGATGAAATTTCTTTTCTTTTGGGGATCTCTAAAACATTTCTAGATATAATAATGTGGTATTTTATAATAATGCTTTGCCTGTGTGATTTGTTGATTCTTGCCAAAGTATTATTAAGCAAATCATTTTAATACTTTTATGTCTTTTTTATTACTAGTAAGTAGAGCTCGTTTTTAATCATTGTGTAATAAGACTGTCTCTTGATTTATACAAAGACTACATAAATATATTTACTTATCATCAAACATTGATGTGTGTTGTGTGCCTTATTTTATGTCTCGTTTTAGATGAAATTGTCTTAAAGTGTACCAATCGCCTGAAAATAATTAGCATACCGCCATAATGTGTAAAATCAACCTAAAAAACCTTCAGCTTGCTTTCTATTCGTTAACGGATAAGAAAGGGCCTTGGTAACATTGTTCAGATGAGAGAAACTGGTGCTAAGGTAGTGACTTCAATGCTAGATATACAATTAAAGATAATCTGAAAGTTTGAGTGAAAACAGACTATTATTAATGATAAAAATTGGGATAAACTGATCTGATCGATTCCTTAATTCTCCCAACTATATTATTACAATTTAATTACATTTTAGGTGAATGTAAATCATCACAAAGCAATGTACTGGCTCTATATACCATTCCAGACATTTAATTAAGTGTTCAAAGATTTTAGTTTTAAAGCCTGTCTTATGTCTTATTTTCATGGAAAAATGGTTAGGAAAATTCAAAAATGGGTGGGAGAATTTACTGTTAGAGGGTGTTGCACAGTGACGCCTTCAAAGAAAACCATAAATATCTTTGTGGTTTGAGAATTTTTTCAGGATTTTTTGCATGTTAGAGGGTTAGTACAGTAGAAGGAATATAATAAGTAACATTTCATACAAAAATTACGCTGTTTTTTCATCAACCTTTAACAATGTTACCGAGTCACCTTAAGAAATTAAAGAATAACATAAAACCAAGCATATGGAACCCAAGTCGGACTTGGGTTATAAAAGAAAAAACCTTTAAAAAAGACATATCCAGGCTCAAAACTGAAATAATCGCAAAATCTAGTCTGAAAGTTATTTGATTTGCTGGTGCAGTAAATTTATTGCATCATTTCTCTTGTATTCTTAAATAATGTACCGTATATCACCTGTTATTTCATGTACATGTAAATGTCTACACAACAGCGAGTACATAATAAATACCGGTACCCAATAGGAAGCACAGGTTAATGACATTTATGATGAATAGTAGTCTACACATACATGTACACTGTATATATAGAGGCTAGTTCAGATATGATGCGGCAAAACTGGCGTTTTTTTATGATGACGTGAAGTGTAAACGCTCCACATTTCTTTATCTTAAAAATCAGAGTGAATATGCGTAGGACCTTTACACAAGAACAACCACAGCATTTGGGGATTTTTTTTTTTTGCAGCGGTTTATCACGTTACATGTGATCGAGTCTTTACAGTGCTGAAAAAATTTACCTCGATACATGTACCAAAATCTAGGATTTATGCTGTACATGTATGGTGATACAGTCAAACCTGTCTATAGCGACCGCCCAAGGGAAACACAAAAAGTGGTCTTTGTAGACAGGTGGTCTTTGTAGACGGGTTCCTTTAGTACATGTTTCAATGAGAAACCATTTTCAAGGGAAACAAAAAATGTGGTCCTTGTAGACAGGTGGTCTTTGTAGACAGGTGGTCACTAAAGCAGGTTTAACTGTATAAGTTTGACTTGCTCATAGTAGAAGTTCATGATATCTCCAGTGTTTCTGGTATAACTTAGTTGAATGCATTTAAACTACTGTATATTATAATTGTACAAATTTAAACTTCCAGTTTTGCTAATGATAAACTGAACTAATCACATCATCTCCCCAAAATATTAAACCTTTCTTAAAAGAAATCAACTTATTGAAGAAAAAAAAAAAATCCATGTGACCTGTACTAAGAAATGGAAAAAAAGAGAAAAATCTTTTAGAATAGCATTTTCTCTATACAACTACAGTAATTCCCAAAGTAAACAGGAAATTCTTATTCCTTCAGCCTATACTACTATCAAACTTATACACTGGCACATTATCGAGATTATCCATAGAGAATGGAAACTCACAACGAACAATGGGACCATGGAAATTATCGGGCGTCTCTTTATAATGAGTTTCCACTGTACACTGTAAAATAGTGCAGGTACTATACTCTACTGTGCTTAATACGAAGTATCGTATTATTTCCCCGGCTGTAACTGTAATAAGGTGCTAAAGCATTCAAGGAATTTCTTCCTATGGGGTACCCATTTACTATACCTGGGTGGAGTGTGGCAAATGTAGATTAAAGGTACTATGTCCCATTTGCAGGCCAAAAAAAATGAAAAGGTTAAATTCCAACGGCATTTGAAAGACAATACTAATTTAGAACTTCCCTAAAAAAAAGGGGGCTTGAAAATGTCTTTAAGTGGGAAAATAACGACTATTAGTTGTCGAATCGACTTAGGAGCTATAGAGCCAGTAAGTAATAGTCTGATTTTTCAGACCATTGTACCGAATGGTCGTACGTTTTATGCTGCGCAAAGATTCAATCAGTTTAATTTTGGCCATTACAAGAAGTGGGTTATTGATGTAGACAAATGCTCATGTACCCTTTACAGCTCATTTTATGTATGTTATTACCAAAGATGAAAAAGCCAGTCAGTCACTCAATAGTGTCTGACAGTGAAGTCTAGCAAGTAAACGGGTTTCCTTGCATAATTTGAATATTAGGACACTGCTAACGTTTAAATTTCACAGATAGGACATACATGACATATTCATAATTCCTGCAAAGTTCTACAGAATTTGATGTTGGCTGCAAAAGGGACACAGTATCTTTAATGTCTTGCTAAAGGACATTAGTATCACGGCAGGAGTCAAACTGCAAAGTGCAAACCATGTGATCCACCGTCCGGTGATGTATCCACTATACCACGACACCTCTTTAAACTGGGGGACGTACACTTTACGTAGACATACCCTGTTTGAATTTATGTACCAGCAGGAAATGTGAAATGGCAAGAGCAGAGTAGAATCAAAGCTGCCCATCCATGATACTAAGTTTAATAATAGATGTACATCATCATTTGACCATCATCCTTATGACCAACGTCAGCATAATAGACACTGTGAAATAGAGACATTACACATACGTCATCAAGACATCATAATCGTCCTTGTCGATTACCACCACCATGCACCACCACCATTACCATCATCATCGCACACACTTCATCCAATCAATACACAAAGCATTTTAAGAAAGAACTTCTTATTAGATACTGTAATAACCTAACATTTACTAGGACAAAAAACTGCTGCCATAGATATATAATTTACATTAGGATAGCAAGTAGGTTTTAGTTTTAGATTTAAGGTGAGGGTTACGGTTTGGTTTAGCGTTTGGTCCAAGAATGAAGTTATGAATTCAGTATTTAAGTGAAGGAAATTGAGCATTGAGCAATTTTTGCCGGAGACGGTACTGCAGAACTGCTTCCAACGTTTATTACCTGAGCATTTTCGCTAAGGGTTCTTGTGGGAAAAAATCCATTTATCTGAATAAAGTACATTCCTAGACCGATCTATTGATTTCTGAAAGACACTTGTCCAGATAGTGTTGAATGTACACTGAGTTGATTAAAAAAAAGAAAAATTTCCAGATTTCGTTACGCCTGTTCAGTCTTGTTCATTCTCTCTGAGTGTTGATGCACTGAATCTATGAAGGCTCTGACGTGTTCTGGATCAAAGTCCGGATAGATGCCGTGTCCGAGGTTTGCGATGTAACGCTGCGTCCCGAAACGTTCCAGCATCTGGGCCACGTACGAACTGATCTCTTCTTTCGAACTGTAGATGGCGCAAGGATCAAGGTTACCCTGAAGTGAAAAGTCGGGTCCAGCTTGAGCTCTAGAGACAAGAAGGATAAATAGAAAGTGACAGTTCAAGTGTGAACATCTCCTCGTTTGAGAAGACAATTTGGGCACAAACTTGAACACAAAGAGCAATGACTAGCTGTCAGGAATGCAAACTAGATCACAGAAGAGCTCCCTCCCCTTCGCCCCAAAAAAGAAACGTAAAAATAAAGGCCCCATATTCTGACTCGTAATGCACTTTGGGGGCCAATACATTGCTAGCTAGCTTGCTTGCTCGGTTAGGTCCCCCGATGATTTAAAACATTTGGTAATTTGATCCTTCCATCACTTTGATCCTTGGTGATTTGTAATGTGCTTCAGTTGCCAGGCAGCACAATGAACACTTAAACATGAACAAGAATTTGAAATAAGCTTGTACTCCTATAAAGCTGTTCCTTATAGGCTTGTCTTCAATTAGTTTTGTGTGTATTCGTAGGGATTGGTCCTGGGCAGATCATACATGTAACTGGTAGAAGGTTTAAAATGAGAATACAAGGCAAGATCTATAAGGCTCATCTTAGAACATTGATGGTATACAGTTCAGTAATTTGGAATGTGAAGACCATAGAAAATGGCATTTTGAGGAGAACAGAAAGAGTCATGATATGGAAGATGTGTGGTGTGAAACTGTCAATTAGAAAGAACACAAGTGAGCTCATGGAAAGGTTGGGTCTTAAAGAAACTCTGGTGGAAGTAGTAAAGAGAAGTGGATTGAGATGGATGGGTCATGTGTTGAGAAGGGAAAATGATGAAATTGTGAAAAAGAGCATGAGATCTGGAAGTGGATGGCATAAGAGGGAAAAGAAGATTTCATGGAAAGATATGATGAAGAAAGAAAGCAGTAAGGTTGGTTCAAATGAGGATGCTCAAGACAAGAAGAAGTGGAGAGACAGAGTGTCATCGCGGCATGAAAATCAGTAATCCCTCGTAAGAGGGAAAATGCTGACTTTAATAAATGAAGATGATGATGATGATGATTGCCTACCCATTTCATAAAACAAATAAGTCATGTTTTCAAGCTTGTGCATTTGTAATATGCACTGCACTCGGTTAAGTCACAATGAGCCGGATAATGAACAAGACTTGTCTCGTTCATTATCGGAATGTGACTTAACCTGCCTGCAGTTCATATTCACTGATGCACTCTCCAACATAATAATAATAATAATAATATTCGATTCTTGTATGGCGCATATCACATTATAACGTCTCTATGTCCTTCCAAAGAGCTTTGGAAATGATTACCCCGGCTTTAGCATGGCTGCCACTACGGCGCTCTAGCATTTCAAGAAATTAATTCCTGCCCGGCACCCATTTTCCTCACCTGGGTCGAGTGTGGCAAATGTAGATTAATGAATGATTAATGAATTATTTGTATAATGGTGGGTTGTGCAATACCTTGCTATCTGTGGCTGTACATCCCAATCTAAACTCAAGACATCATAGTCACTCTGTGATAGCTCACTGATTGCATAGTTGGCTCCTTTAGCAAATACAATCTGAAAAATCAAATCGATAGGAAAGATGATTTTTAAAAAATCTCTCAAATTGTTCATCTTACAAAAAACTCAGCGGAATCCTGTAAAAAGTATGTGCGACTCAAGTGAAAAAACAAACTAAAAAATACAAAATTAGAAGAGAAATAATTAGAGACATAAAGAGAGATAAAGAAAATAATTGGCAGACATAGAGTTGATACATCACCTTATGATTTCAATTTCTGTGATTTACTTTCATTTTCAAGGGCTAGATTTATGCCATACTGCCCTTGCCCACAACTTTCAATTGCACATTATAAACTGTTGCAACTTACATATTATTATTTATAAGTGCATGAATTTTTCTTTTATAAACCTGGGGGGTGTTTCACAAAGATCCTAAGTTGAACTTATCTCTAATTAAGTTGGACTTAAAAATTATGGAAAGCCGTTAGCATCTATGAAAATGTTTTGTAAACGTTTTTAAAGGGCATCAAATGTTGATTCAAATCATTCATATTTTCTATTATCAAGGAGATTTCATATTCTTGATGTGGAATTTATAAAAAGTCGAAAATAGTTGAATTTTCGCTTTTGAATATATTTTAATTTAAGGCTACAAATGGCTCTCCATAATTTTTAAGTCCAACTTAGAGTTAAGTTCGACTTAGGATCTTTGTGAAACATCTCCCTGGGGTCAAATCAACACAATCAATATCAAAAAAATTTCTCACTTTTCATATCTAATGTAATCCAAATCATATCTAAATTCAGTCTGAGTTTATTGTCTCTTACCATGGGTGGAGGCTCTACTGACTTGGCTCTGAGTTTCTCCTTTACTTCTTTAGCTATCTGTTGAAGGTAAGGTAGACAGAACTGACAGAACTTGTCGTACCCCAGGGCACCGGCATGGGAGTCAAACACCTGCAGAAGCTGTCAGACAAAAAACCCAAACAAACAAAAGGAAAAACAACAGAACCAAATTACATATCTTAATAAGAAACTGTAAGACATAAAAGAAAACAACAGCAAATTATATACAGCAATTAGAACAAAGAAGACTTTTAATGGTTGTCAACATGTTGTAGATTACATTAATGTACTCTTTATTTACAGTTAACTAAATCATTCATACCCCTTATAAATGTTTTTTTTTTCATAACTCAAGAATGAAAGGTGGACTGGTTGAATTAGTGCCTTAATTGAATATGTTTTGATGTAAGCTTTAATATGTCACATTCTTAAGAGACATACATCAGGACATATTAATTTTTCACATACTTAAAAAATTACAAAGCTTGGCAAGGGTATGGATAATGTAGTTGTTAACTGTCTTCATAACCCATTTGTTTATTAAACTCTTTTTGTAACCTATTCCATGCAGTTTTCAAGTGACAAATCATGCCCCAATTGTAAATGGTGTGCAATGATTGTTTTGGGCTAGTTTTGGCTGGTTCATCTTCCTAAAATAGAAACGTTGCATGCATCGTAAAGTTCATTCCCCCAAAAGATACTTCATGCTCGATTCAACAATGAAGCAAATTACATGTGCAAAAACTAATAGTTAGCACTTGAAAGTTAACTAAAGTTATATTGTTTGTTAACGGTAAAGACCAGTTTTGGAAATGCCCCTCTCTCAAAAAATGAAATGGAAGCTCTCATTACCAATCATGTGAAAGAATATGTTTTGACTAATACGTGATGATACAAATTTTGCCGGGAAAGTCGGGAAACCGCCTACTAATTGATATGTTTGGTAAATTATTATATCTATTGGGACCAAATAGATATCGCGCATGTGGCCGCGTAGTCCCATATACATCTTTCTGTGTACAGTGCTTGTAATTTTACCAAGACTGGGCTAAATTTCTTATCATTTTGATGATTCCAGAACCTTGCAGTACACACCAATACTTATATGCTAGATGATCAACCTTTTCTGATCGATTCCACAACGTTTATTTCACAATGCAATCGCATGACCAGAACTGGTCTTTCTCTTTAACCTGTTGACTAGTGAATTCTGTTATTCCCAAAGGCTGAGTACAGGAAACACCAGGGCCCTGTTTCACAAAAACTTGTTTTCATGGCTAATGTGCTCTCAGCCAATCAGATGCCATGCTTTCAGTAGCTTTTAACAGTAATTGTATCTTGTTATTGATAACGAGTTTTATGAAACAGGGCCCTGGTTCCTGTTTACAAAGGGTTCAGTAGGTGGTGCAGATGGGGGCTGAAGATAATACGTTTGGAACTTACCTGTGCTCCGGCAAGGACCTGGCCCACAAGATAGTCCACAATGGTCCTAGTAAGAATCTGTAAGAGTTTATGGCTAGCCTCTGGCTGGGTGTACAGCCATTTCTTAGCCTTTGAGAAGGTATTGGATCCCCCTCCTTCTATGCAGTAAGCCATGAGTGTCCACTGAAATAGAAAAGAACACGGGAATGGAAATAGAAAAAAAAAATCAATTGCCAACTTTGTTCTTCACAATAACAATATTGGACATTTTTACAGCTCACATATCTACCATGCAAGGTGCTCAAGGTGCTTTAATAATACCCCGGCCAGCTCTTGCCAGACCACCTGCACATCCCTAAGCAGTTATACCAGGGGGAGAGACCCTGAGGATCACAGTGATTCTGTTTTTCCCCCCTCCGAGGCACAGGTGATGTCAAATAATTCGCAATACTTAATACATTAATACATGTATATAAAGACTACTCAAGGAAGACAAGAAAAATGGTCTTTATAGGCAGGTGGTCTTTCTAGACAGGTTGCTTTAGTACAGGTTTCAATGGGAATTTGTATTTCAAGGGAAAAAATATAAGGTCTTTATAGACAGATGGTCTTTCTATACAGGTAGTCATTAAAGCAGATTTGACTGTAATAATGCAGGGGTGAATACCACAGAAAGGTGACTTACGGGTGCTCCTGTGAATCCAATAAGAGGGACCTTCCCATCCAGTTTCTTACGAGTGAGTGTGAGGGCCTCGAAGACATAGCCCAGGGCCTGGTTGACATCCACCCCGGGATTGAGCCGAGAGAGGTCATCGGGTGAGGTCAAAGGTTCTGGGAATGAAGGACCCTGACAGATGGAAAATTAGATAAGAAGATATGGGAGGATTTATCAATTTTGTGATCTGTAGGTAAATTTTAACCAAAGTAAAGTGAATAAATAGTTATATATATATATATATATATAAAATATGTTTTCTTTTAAATAGAACTTATTTACTGAGAAATTAACTGGTCAATATATATGTGAGAAGATTTTTAAAAGCTGACAATTTCTGTAGTCTCCAAATTTTTCAATCCATAGAAATATCTAAAAGTAATGAAACAAGAAACATGCATGATTGGATGCGAGATTGTACAATATATTTTCTTGTTTAGAAGAAATGTAACAAGTGGAATTCGAGATAAAAATACAAAAGTATAGTATTTTCAAATAATTACAGGCTTTGTTTCACGATTTTACTCAGGAGAAAATTACATCTCATAGCAGACTAAGGAAATAATGGCTACCGGTCCATAGGGAGAGTTGCTCATATTTTATTTTATCTATCTCTATTGCAATTTAGCGAGCTTAAGATTATGCATTGTCATCAATACGTTGTTATTTTTGCCTATTTTTAATCTGATTATGTATAATATTTTAGGCATCCCATGCCACATTTTCTGGAGTCGGAAGAAAAGACTTACGGGTTATAGGAATTTCACATTCTTTTTTTCTTCCAGGCAACCGAGTGCAGCAGGGGAAGCCAATTTTATTCTTTCATACTTTGTATCCTATGTTGCCATTCTACTGTACCTTCTATTGTATGTTTGAAATGCCAAATAAATAATAATAATAATAATAACGAAATTCCCTTTAAAACAGTACTTATCTGAAGGTAAATAATGTCTGTGGACGCTTGACATAATCCGTTCTGACTTGATCCAAGCACTGACAAGTTTATTGCAATAACTATAGGGGTATGAGGTTTAGGGGGGGGGAACACCCCCTAAAACTGTTACATTACATGTACCAATAGTCAGGCAGGCGCCACCTCACATATGAGTAGTTGCCATCTCATTACTTTTAGTATTTGATTATGAAATTGCTTTGTCACTAAAATAGAACAAGCTGTAAAAATTATGAAAGTGGGTAAGAGACAGCACCCCTACCCCCCTCCCCCCTCCCGTGAAATTGCATGGCCCGTACAGCTATGACTTTAATTACAAACCAGGAACTATATGGTTTTATTGTCTACACCCTGCCGAGGGATATACAAACACAATATTGAAGCGTACCTTGCCAGGGATCATCTCAACAGTCAAGCCAAGTGCTTGGGGGATGACCAGAATATCACAGAAGATGATGGCAGCATCAAGCTCAAAGCGACGGATTGGCTGGGATCGGACATGGAAGAACAAAATGGAGTTATTAGATATAAAAGTAGACGATGCAGTTACAGACAACAGATTATTGTTATTAAACTAAAAGAATGAATTCATCAAATTTGACTCTGTGGTGTACTAGTATACATAAGTTATGTTTTATGGTCCTATCACATGTAAAAAGTACAGCAATCATGTATCTTAGAAGGGGAACTTCTCTTTTGGGGAATCAACATTAATACCAAAGACTGTTTTTCCATAAAATCGAAATTTAATTTTTATATTCCCCATTGGAAAGCAATTTTGCACTGTCACATTTTATCCAAAGAAATTCAGAGAAATAGAGGAAGCATTATCTCAAATCTATCTGCAGCTCTGAATTCATAACTTGGAGTGAAATGTAATATTGACTCCAGCAACTTCATAACTACAGGTATAAATGCTGTAGCAGGAATATGGAGGAGTAAGTATTAGATTTAACTCTAATATTTAAGGTTTAGGACATAATAAGAAAATATAAGTAGCATTTTTATACAATCCTGACCAGTACATAGACAAAATAAACTACAGCAGATGAATTACCAACTAAATGAAACTTGTTAATACCTCTAATGCCAAAATTGTCTGACTCTGTGTTAAAAATAAAGAAAACAATGAAGATTATCTACCTGTAACGTGACTTCACATGCCAAGGCAGGTGTCTGGCAGACTTTGAAAAAGTTGTGTTCAGCTCTCATCTCACGGAATTCTGCACAAAGAAAAGAAAAACAAAATTTGCCTCAACAAAAATTTGCTTCAGGCTTTATTTCTTACAGGATGAGCGTTGCAATCTGGTTTTAGGGTTGGTTTAGGGTTAGGATTACGTATAGTGTTAGGTCCTCATTTTAAGTTAGGAATTCTGGTAGTGTAGATTAATGACCTCAGAGTAATCGTTGACTGAGCACAAGTCTTGGATCCCGAAAACGAGATAGAATTCACCAACTTCTACAATGGAAAACTTAATTTACTTCAACCAGCTTATTTATATTGGAACGTTTGGGCTGAATGGAAATATATCAGTATTGAATTTCTCTAATGTAATATTATTCTCATGTTTTATTTATTGAAACTCCTGCAATAATCCCTTTCCAAAACTCTATAAATATTCAAACAGAAATGTCATAATTCATTGTCTTGATAAATATCAATTTTTTCTTGAATATATATTTTTTTAAATATAGATATGTATTAAACCTAGCTCAACCTAGTCCACTGATTCACAAAAGCCAAGTTTCAACCCCTAATAAAACAAAATAATTTTGGCCATGAAATGATTATGAAAATGAGATATCAATTTCATAAGACAATGTTTGGTATTTTCATTCTGATTCAGAATAACGATGACAGGTCCAGGAAGATGTTGATCTTTGACACTTCATAAACTGGTGAACAAGCTCAGGTGGTGTTACGTTAAACCTGGCCTATAGTTGGGCAGTTTTTGAGCAAACTGGCCTTGATCTTTATACTTTGGCCTTTCTTTACCTGGGAGATATCTTCCTGCTTGCCTCATCAACCAAACAGGAACTCTCTCCGTCTTCTCCCCTCTCGCTGCTCGAAGAATCAAATCATTCTTCAAAGCAGGAAATTGCTGCTGGAGAAAACAGACATGTATTTCTTTTAACTTTTATTTAACTCTTAATTCTTTTGATTTCATTCCTCCCCCTTATTTAGGTAGCCAAAAATTAAAATTAGAAGTTGGGAAAATAGTTCTAGACCAGCAGAAAGAGAAATAGAAGAAAATTAATTTTAATTTGTTCTTTATACTTAAAAACAGTCTAATAGTAATACCCCGCCCCCCATTCTAATTCAGCCAAGGCATCTCTGTCACAACTCACACTCACAATTGTGTTGTAAAAAACTTACTTCAACAAACCATGACAGAACAACAACAACAACAAAAAACTACTTCTAAAGGACGGCTATGTTTATAAGAATGATATATGAAGAACGAGTCAAGTGCAACAATTTTATGAATAGTTGAATACATCATTTTGTTTCCAACACAAATACCCACGTACGGGACTGTGATCAGCTCTTGCATAATGTCTGCCGATTTGAGCTCTTGGTTTTAACAGGTAATTTAAACCAAATCTGAATGTTAAGCATCGCAATTATCTTATTACAACCTTTTCATAAAACTGCAGAGCACATACATTATTTTGATAACTGTATTAACGCTCACCTCACATCACAATCCTAGAATTTTCATACTCACATGATCCATGGAAGCTGCCATTTTGATTTTACAACCTCGAGTCCAGATTGCGTGTTGCTCAGAGAAACTGCCACGCCCACCTTGCTTTATTCATTTAATTCTCATTTTGTAATTCTATATTTATCACGTAATTGTATATTTGATGAATGTTGATGAATTTTCAACTACGCATTGTGAATATGTTTTTGTTCTTCTATTGTTATTAGGTACTTGTAGGCAGGGGCGGCGATTTCTTTTCATGACCGGGGAGGGGAGGGGGCGGGGGCTAAAGTATTTACGATCAGGTAGAGCAAAGCAAGCGGCGTGGGGTCCAGGGGCAAATTAGCCCCGGTGGGGGTCAAGGGGCGAAGCCCCATGAAGCTCAGGGGCTTTAGGCATTTAATTAAGGTCAGATGAGCAACCTTAGGGCCTTGGTGGGGTCCAGGGGGCAGAGGCCCCGGAAACTGACGGGTTTTAGGTATTTAATTAATTAAGGGAAAAATTATGCCATTTCAGCAACATTTGTAAATCACTGGTATCAAATTAGAAATATACCCCTTCTTTAATTTTATTTGGGGGGCAACTGCCCCAAGCCCCCATCAGTACGCCAGTGCGAGGAGCATAAAGTGAACGAGAGGGATGAAGGTGACAGAAGTGACTACCCTCACAGTTTTTGAAGTTTTGTTGTATTATAAAAATTATAGTATAAAAACAAGCAATATACTTTTGCACACTTCAGTTTTCTACAATATCTACATGTACATTAAAGGATGTTATGCGAGGAGCGTAGCTTCCGAGTGAGAAGATTTTTGCATTTTATTTGTCTAGACGCTGCACTCTTGGGCCCTCCAGAGCCTAAAAGTGTGTTGCAGTCTTCAGCCAATATTTGCTATACATTTTTTATTTTGCACTTTTTCAAATTTTCAGGGGGAAAATCCCCTAAAAAAATCGAGGGGGGACGGCTATACTAACCGCGATAATCTAAAACCGTTGGATTCTATTTCAACGAATTGATCGGACTGGGATTCATCCAGGAGGGGGTGTGGGGAGGGGAGGAAGAGGGATACCAATTCCTGCAATGGGAGTGTGAACCAGCTTTCCCCCCTTTTTTGTAAACGTTTTTATTTTATTCTACTTAGATTTAGATCATTTCATTCTGAAAGGGAATGTAGCAACCAGTCGAAAATTTCTGATATATTGAAACTTGCCATCATATATATTTTTCATTCTTGCACTATTTACAACTTTTCTGCTATGTGTTCTCTCCATCTTTTGCAAAAACCGTTACAAACGAATGAAAGGAATTAGAACACTATACTAAAAAGAGGGAGTTCGGGATTGACATCTCAGTTTCTCGAATATAATATTTTCTTTTACAAGCGAGCAAATAGAATGCGCAAAAGTTTTTATTTTTCTCATCAAAATATACAAGATAATGTATTTCTTTTAAATAAATAACAACGGGGCCAATAAGTTTTCTTCTGTAAGAAAATCGTGATGAAACGCAAATATTTATTCACATGTTTTAAAAAGATACTTAAAATAGTGTAGACCTAGATGAGTTGGGAAATCACAAGAACATTCAGCCATTTACATGTTTATAAGATGCACTATAATCTGGTCAAAAATGTTTTTATTCCAAGTTACCTTTATGGTATACACAACTGCAGAACCTCATTCATAAGTTGCATTGGCATATAGCGCCCCGGAAAAAGGAGAAATAAAAAAGGCACGCACATTCAGTATTCAAACGCCGTACTGTATCCTACACAATTGTACGTCTACTGAAATTATAACAAAACGAGGGAAGTATAGATACAAACAAAAAGCAAAAAAAAAAATGAATTGTTTTTCCCTTTTTCTTTTTTTGGAGGGGAGGGGGGGGGGCTACTAGCCCCCTAAGGTTTTCTCTATCTTTCTTTGAAGAAGAGAAGAAGAAGAAGAAGAAGAAGAAGAAGAAGAGAAGCTAGCTAGAAGAAGAAAAAGAAGAAGTTAAGGACTGACTAAGAACGTAGACTAAAGAAGGAGGAGCTAGGAGAAGGAGCTATATAGAGGAGGAGGAGGAATTAAGAGCAGGAGGATCGAGCTAGATAGGAAGAGGTGGTCGGAGCGCGGAGGAAGAGAAAAGGAAAAGAAGAAGCTAGGGGGGAGGGGGTTGGGGAGAAGGAGGAAAAAACCTGAATACCTTTGATAGCTAGTGCAGTATTATATAATTATGCATGCACACCTCTTCCAGAAAATAAAATACCAAAAATTTAATAAATGTTGGATTAAAAATAATTTACTCACTACCCTTTAAATGCATTTTACGTAAGCCTATAAAGAATGATTTAGTTTATAATCCATTATATGTCACTGGAAAACTTAATTGGTTGTTAGCGGTTAATTAAGATGCACTATAATCTGGTCAAAAATGTTTTTATTCCAAGTTACCTTTATGGTATACACAACTGCAGAACCTCATTCATAAGTTGAAATTGGCATATAGCGCCCCGGAAAAAGGAGAAATAAAAAAGGCACGCACATTCAGTATTCAAACGCCGTACTGTATCCTACACAATTGTACGTCTACTGAAATTATAACAAAACGAGGGAAGTATAGATACAAACAAAAGTTTTAAAAAATGAATTGTTTTTCCCTTTTTCCTTTTTGAGGAAGTGGGGGCTACTAGCCCCCTAAGGTTTTCTCTATCTTTCTTTGAAGAAGAGAAGAGAAGAAGAAGAAGAAGAAGAAGAAGAAGAAGAAGAAGAAGAGAAGCTAGCTAGAAGAAGAAAAAGAAGAAGTTAAGGACTGACTAAGAACGTAGACTAAAGAAGGAGGAGCTAGGAGAAGGAGCTATATAGAGGAGGAGGAGGAATTAAGAGCAGGAGGATCGAGCTAGATAGGAAGAGGTGGTCGGAGCGCGGAGGAAGAGAAAAGGAAAAGAAGAAGCTAGGGGGGAGGGGGTTGGGGAGAAGGAGGAAAAAACCTGAATACCTTTGATAGCTAGTGCAGTATTATATAATTATGCATGCACACCTCTTCCAGAAAATAAAATACCAAAAATTTAATAAATGTTGGATTAAAAATAATTTACTCACTACCCTTTAAATGCATTTTACGTAAGCCTATAAAGAATGATTTAGTTTATAATCCATTATATGTCACTGGAAAACTTAATTGGTTGTTAGCGGTTAATTAAGATGCACTATAATCTGGTCAAAAATGTTTTTATTCCAAGTTACCTTTATGGTATACACAACTGCAGAACCTCATTCATAAGTTGAAATTGGCATATAGCGCCCCGGAAAAAGGAGAAATAAAAAAGGCACGCACATTCAGTATTCAAACGCCGTACTGTATCCTACACAATTGTACGTCTACTGAAATTATAACAAAACGAGGGAAGTATAGATACAAACAAAAAGTTTTAAAAAAAATGAATTGTTTTTCCCTTTTTTGGAGGGGAAGTGGGGGGGCTACTAGCCCCCTAAGGTTTTCTCTATCTTTCTTTGAAGAAGAGAAGAAGAAGAAGAAGAAGAAGAAGAAGAAGAAGAAGAAGAAGAAGAAGAAGAAGAAGAAGAAGAAGAAGAAGAAGAGAAGCTAGCTAGAAGAAGAAAAAGAAGAAGTTAAGGACTGACTAAGAACGTAGACTAAAGAAGGAGGAGCTAGGAGAAGGAGCTATATAGAGGAGGAGGAGGAATTAAGAGCAGGAGGATCGAGCTAGATAGGAAGAGGTGGTCGGAGCGCGGAGGAAGAGAAAAGGAAAAGAAGAAGCTAGGGGGGAGGGGGTTGGGGAGAAGGAGGAAAAAAACCTGAATACCTTTGATAGCTAGTGCAGTATTATATAATTATGCATGCACACCTCTTCCAGAAAATAAAATACCAAAAATTTAATAAATGTTGGATTAAAAATAATTTACTCACTACCCTTTAAATGCATTTTACGTAAGCCTATAAAGAATGATTTAGTTTATAATCCATTATATGTCACTGGAAAACTTAATTGGTTGTTAGCGGTTAATTAAGATGCACTATAATCTGGTCAAAAATGTTTTTATTCCAAGTTACCTTTATGGTATACACAACTGCAGAACCTCATTCATAAGTTGAAATTGGCATATAGCGCCCCGGAAAAAGGAGAAATAAAAAAGGCACGCACATTCAGTATTCAAACGCCGTACTGTATCCTACACAATTGTACGTCTACTGAAATTATAACAAAACGAGGGAAGTATAGATACAAACAAAAGTTTTAAAAAATGAATTGTTTTTCCCTTTTTCCTTTTTTGGAGGGGAAGTGGGGGCTACTAGCCCCCTAAGGTTTTCTCTATCTTTCTTTGAAGAAGAGAAGAAGAAGAAGAAGAAGAAGAAGAAGAAGAAGAAGAAGAAGAAGAAGAAGAAGAGAAGCTAGCTAGAAGAAGAAAAAGAAGAAGTTAAGGACTGACTAAGAACGTAGACTAAAGAAGGAGGAGCTAGGAGAAGGAGCTATATAGAGGAGGAGGAGGAATTAAGAGCAGGAGGATCGAGCTAGATAGGAAGAGGTGGTCGGAGCGCGGAGGAAGAGAAAAGGAAAAGAAGAAGCTAGGGGGGAGGGGGTTGGGGAGAAGGAGGAAAAAACCTGAATACCTTTGATAGCTAGTGCAGTATTATATAATTATGCATGCACACCTCTTCCAGAAAATAAAATACCAAAATTTAATAAATGTTGGATTAAAAATAATTTACTCACTACCCTTTAAATGCATTTTACGTAAGCCTATAAAGAATGATTTAGTTTATAATCCATTATATGTCACTGGAAAACTTAATTGGTTGTTAGCGGTTAATTAAGATGCACTATAATCTGGTCAAAAATGTTTTTATTCCAAGTTACCTTTATGGTATACACAACTGCAGAACCTCATTCAAGTTGAAATTGGCATATAGCGCCCCCCCCCGGAAAAAGGAGAAATAAAAAAGGCACGCACATTCAGTATTCAAACGCCGTACTGTATCCTACACAATTGTACGTCTACTGAAATTATAACAAAACGAGGGAAGTATAGATACAAACAAAAAGTTTTTAAAAAAATGAATTGTTTTTCCCTTTTTCCTTTTTTGGAGGGGAAGTGGGGGCTACTAGCCCCCTAAGGTTTTCTCTATCTTTCTTTGAAGAAGAGAAGAAGAAGAAGAAGAAGAAGAAGAAGAAGAAGAAGAAGAAGAAGAAGAAGAAGAAGAAGAAGAAGAAGAAGAAGAAGAAGCTAGCTAGAAGAAGAAAAAGAAGAAGTTAAGGACTGACTAAGAACGTAGACTAAAGAAGGAGGAGCTAGGAGAAGGAGCTATATAGAGGAGGAGGAGGAATTAAGAGCAGGAGGATCGAGCTAGATAGGAAGAGGTGGTCGGAGCGCGGAGGAAGAGAAAAGGAAAAGAAGAAGCTAGGGGGGAGGGGGTTGGGGAGAAGGAGGAAAAAACCTGAATACCTTTGATAGCTAGTGCAGTATTATATAATTATGCATGCACACCTCTTCCAGAAAATAAAATACCAAAAATTTAATAAATGTTGGATTAAAAATAATTTACTCACTACCCTTTAAATTCATTTTACGTAAGCCTATAAAGAATGATTTAGTTTATAATCCATTATATGTCACTGGAAAACTTAATTGGTTGTTAGCGGTTAATTAATCATGGACATCAATTGAATTATAGGCTATAGCGGTATAGCATTAGGCATTCAGCGATGGCTCTATGATGTTCCAATGAAATCCTCTAATCTATAGAATTTGGTTTTCATCCACCTTTCAATGAACGTTTGACATTCAGGCACGGTAGACTTGACATTGGAAAGATACATACTTTCTCGACAGTATTGAGGAGAGTGCCCAGGGAGAGTGCATCATATTTTTTTTCTTTCTGAAATAATGATAACCAAAAGAGCGAGAGGGGTGTGACGTGTCCCGTCTGCTCAGTCACGTGACAGGTGGCTCTGGTAGCTAGCTAGCAGTCGTCGATCGACCGCTACTACTTTGTATGGGAAAATTGCGATACACACTAGTATAGTACTAGCTACATGCACACTGTATGCATTGCATGCATTGATGATAATGTAAATCATGCACATATGCCAGGTCACGTCAATGGCGATGAGCTAGCTGTAAAGACGACACTGAAATATGGTGAACGAAACCCTGTAATCGCCGTATTTGTTTCCATATTCTGATGATTAACACGGGCCAGTAGAAGCACCAACATGTCTGTGACACTGAAGAAGGTGAAGGGGAGCTTGGAGAGGGTGTTTGAGAAGAATCTGCAGGATTTGGTCCGTGGTATTCGCAGCAACAAAGATAATGAAGTAAGAAAATAGATTCTGATTTCTGTCTCACTATGTCAAACTCAAAGTGAATAGGCTAGATCTACATTTTTAGCAATAACAACAAGCAAGATTCAAGAATAGATGTTTATGTTTAGATGTAAGCTCAGAATATGTTGATGTGTATGAATGCATATGAAATAAATCCAAGGTACTACAATCAAGAGCCTACATCATGTTACTGTTAAAAATAATTATTACACCTGGCCCTGGCCCTGGCCCTGGCCCCGGCCCTGGCCCTGGCCCCGGCCCTGGGCTGTGCTCACCTCGGCCCTGGGCTGCGCTCACCTGCTGGATGCAGAATCAATGTGCATGTTGCCTGTTTACAAATCCACCGGCACCATCATGACTCGTGTGACCATGTCCACTGATCCAATGATGTGGTCTCCGACTGCGACTGGAACAGTCTCCCTCAAGATGTAATTGACTCAAACTCTATCGATACCTTCAAAGCAAGATTGGATCAACTCGGATGGTCTTAATAATTTAATCTAATAATAATATGATAAAATCCTTCTCTACCCTGCGCATGTGCAAAATTAAGGCATTGATTCCCTATCGATCAGTAGGGGCGCTGGTCCGAGAATAAGGATCGTCCGCAGAAACGAGGATCGTCTTCGTAAACGCTGACAGACGCGTCCGGCCGTCCGCAAACAGCAAAAATAAGGATCGTCTGCATTTTCGCTGACGTTTCTGATTTCCGATCCACGCGTTGGCTGTGCGAAAAACGGGTTCCGCAATGATTTTCTTGATGCATTTTACATTGATTTTGTACAGAGACCTTCACGTTATGAGCGATAAATCCTGGGGAAGACGGACAACCCATAAAAGTAGACGGTGAACTTGGAGAATTTTACTACGCGGAATCCGTTTTTCGCTTTGCCAGGGCGCGGATCGGAAACCCGCAGAGCGCCGAAAAACGTCCGCAAAAATGCGGACGATCCTTATTTTTTAGGACGCATTTTGTCCGCGTATACAAGGATATCCTAGTTTATGCTGATGCTCCTCATTCTCAGACCAGCGCCCCCTACTGTCGATCGGAGACTGTAGAACTAGAACCCTGAACAAGGCTGAAGAAGTAACCAGGGATTACAGGATCAGGATCAACCTCTCCTCGTATCATGATGATGATGAGGAGGATGATGTTTCATGAGCTTGATTGGGGGGTCTTGTCTGAAGTTATCAAATTTTTCTTATGTATCTTTTTAACAAGCATTAGCCATTATCAGTGTATGATTGGGGGGAGGCGGGGTGTCCGGACACTTGACTTAACAAACATACAGACTTCTCGTTTGCCTTCGGATTTAGCGGGAAATATTCATCAAATAGCACTCACCATCACAGATATCTCCATTTGATTTTATTATATTGTCCAACATTTTAGGAGATGTAAGAAATATTGCTTGTACTGTAAACTTCTTCAAATTGCTGTTTCATATCAACTGTCTGGACACAGAACCTGTCCAGACACCATTATCAGGGACCGTCAGGGTATACATGTAGAGTGCAGACGGCCATTCCCAATTCCATGGTGTATAATTGTACCTTGACTTGTGCTGCCTTGTCAAGTGCTGAGTAAACTGTTAATAGAAATTAGATCTATAGACATAGTTTCTAAAATTGATCTATTGTTTGAAATAGTTGTAAGGGCTAGGTAATAATATGAAAGATGATAGTCATATTTCATATTATTACCTAGCTGGCTAGTTTATGTTTTCAATTTGATGAGATGCTACAAGGTCATCTACATGTACACTACTGCCTAAAGGTTTTGGCAGCAGGCTTCAGCTAAGCGCTCCCGGCATCGTGTCAACCCGCTGCCAAAACCTTAAGGCAGTAGTGTACATGTATGTACATTGTGTAGTTGATAAAACATACATGTACATGTACTGCAGGTCATCATTTTTATACTTGTACCAAATGTGACATCAACAAGTGTTTTTTATACTTTCACTTTCACTCTCGGGTTAATGAATACGTTTTAAGATCCTGTAACTTGTTGGAACAAAGGCTCAAGGCTCAAGGCTCAAGGCTCAAGGACAGAATTTTATACTTGAAGAAGAAAACAAAAGATCAGCAACGAAAATAACAAAACATCAACAAAATCCAAAATTCAAAATAAAATATGTTTGTGGCATCACTCGGTATCATGGTGTGTATTTTTTTTCTTCACCTTTTGTTGGGTTTGAATGGACAGTTCATATTCAGTGTACACATGTACATGTACATACTCATGACATCACAATGGGATCATAATGACTGTCCTTGCTTGTGTTTTCCTTGAACATTAATTTCATTAAAACCACTGTTAACATTCATGCTAAAATATATATATCTTTCTCTGTGTCTGTCTCTCTGTCTCTTTCTCTCTCTCTCTCTCATTTAGTTTTTATTGTGATTTAATTGATTCAGGCATTTCAATTCAAACCAAACATTAACAACATTTTGACTGTTTTTGTTTGCTCTCTAAAAGTTTTAGTTTTCCCACCTTGAGATAAAATCTAGAAAATATAACGATGTCATTTTTAAAGAGAAATTCCAATCGTACACATATATCTGGACTTGGCAAATCAAATAAGATGAAGTGAAAATGAATGAGAGAGGAGATACTTGTACAGTACATTTGTAGCTCTGGAAAGCTCTCAAGTGCCCTGGAAAATCTCCCTGGAAAGAGTTCAGTGTTTCAAAGTTTAATATGATCAAGGAAAAAGAAATGTTCACTAACTTTTAAAAAAACATAAAGTGGATTAAAAGAACATCAATGAGCAGAAAAAGAGGCCTCTTATCATTCTATATTTAACAACTTAATTATTCACACCCTTACCAACTTCTGTAATTTGTTACCTGTATGTACCCTATGTGAAAAATTTATTAGTCCCAATTTATGTTTCTTGAGAATGTGACATATTAAAGCTTACATCTAAAAGTAATCAACTAAGGCCCTAATTCAACCAGTCGACCTTTCATTCTTGAGTTACAAAAAAAAAAAAAAAAAAAAAATTTACAAAGGGTATGAATAGTGTAGTTGTTCACTGTACAGTACATGTAAATTGAGGGGGTGGGTGAGCTGGGTGTAATTAATAAGATCAACATGGCTGATGCGGAGGATTAAAAACACACTATGTAAAGCAGGTACAAGTACAGGGTCAATCTACATGTGTGTACAACTTGAAATCACTCAATGTATGTGCTGTGACGACCGTGCCACTACACCCAAATTGTACAGCAGGATTTGAATGTTTTTAGGTTAGATTTAGACAGAGCAGGACAACACATCAATCATAAAATTAACAAATGAGAAAGCTCACAAATTATTTTTCACCATTACCAGAACTCAACCCTCTAAAGATATTACTCAATTTCATGTATGACATTGTATGTGCTGTGATAACTAGGAGTGATAACCATGCTAGTACACCCACTTTGTACAGCAGGATTTGAATGTTTTTAGATTACCAGTAGATTTACATACATGTAGACAGACATGGCATAACATCAAAATACTCTGTGGCCTCTGGGTAATTTGAGGGAAATTGAGGGTTGATGTTCCACACATTCTGGTCCCCCCTCCTCCCAACGCAGTGTACATTGTTCATGCCATTCTGGTGCTAATGATGTTCTCATGCTTCATAAATCACTTGTCAGATACCTGTAATCCTCATCAGCAGTATTTTGACAGTGATTCTGATCTCTGTAGCGTCTTCTAGCTCAAGTGAATCTGCATCGTGAAACGACATAAACAGTATCCCATTTATCTATTTGACATACTGTAACTAGGCCTATATACCCCCCTCCTCCCCCACCCCCTCCCCCTCCCCCTCCCCCTCCCCAATGGGAAAGGACAATCTTACTTTTAAATATCAAATCTTTACAACTTTCCAATTTGTTCCAACACACAAAATGACTAAAATTTCAGTTTTTCAAAAATGTATGACTCAGGAGGGTCTGCTCGTGATGTTATCCATAATATATTTTTAGTAGTGCCCCAAGGGAGAAGGCACTTATATGTACATATACAGTAGGAGAAAAATAGAAATTAATAATATTTTTTTACACAACGAATGGGAGAGTAATCAGTCACTGCATCAAAATCCACTGACAATATTGCCAATTTCAGATTCGCATAGCTGTAGTGATCCCATATTTCAAACATTCATAACTTTCTCATTATTGGTCCGATTTGTTTCAAACTTTTGCTAATCGATTTGTCTGATTTGTCTGCTTTCATACTTGAATTTATTACAAGGGTTGGATTGCCCTACAACCACAACTGCAGTGCATCTGAGATACTTGTATAATGGTCTGTGATGTGCATAAGGGAAACATATTTGAGTATAATATATGCTTTCATTATGCTGTGCATGCACCGTTTCTTTTTTACCTCTAGGCTAAATGCATCTCGTGTATGGGCCCGAGATCAAGTAAGAGTTTAGATTGAAAAACAGATTGACAATGTAACCTCTGTCAAAGTAGAAAGTACTACCTTTAAAGGGCAATCCAACCCTTCTAATAAGTTCATTTGTATGAAAGCATAAAAATCAGAGAAACGAATGGCGACGGTTTGAAAAAAATCGGACCAATATTAAGAAAGTTATGAGTGTTTGAAATATGAGATCACAACAGCTGTGCGATTCTCAAATCAGCAATTTTGTTAGTGGATTGTGACGTAGTGACAGATTACTCTCCCGTTTGTCGCGTACAAAAATATCACTTATTTCTGTTTTTCTTCCAAGTGCCTTCACCCTCGGGGCACTACTCAGAATATATCACGAAGAGTACATTATTACAGGTCCTCTAAAAAGAACAGAACATCCGGAGTCATACATTTATGCAGAGTTGAAACTTTAGTCCTTTTGTGTATTGGAGCAAATGGAAGACTTGTCCGCCACTACATCACATAGACATTATCAATTCAGCGAATTTGAAGAGCCCATACCTATAGTAATTGCAACTTTCAACAATTCGTAACTTTCTAATTTTTTGTCCGATTTCATTCAAACTTTCATCAGTATGCTTCTCTGATTTTTCTGCTTTATTCTAGACAAGTTTGCTATCAAGGTTGGATTTCCCTTTACGATAAGATAGGCTACGATATTCAGGAAAACAAATTACACAGTGTACATGTACATGTATGCTTCTATTAACCTCAGCTGAACATGTTCCATTGTCTCTTACCCCCAGGCTAAATACATCTCATCATGTATGGAAGAGATCAAGCAGGAGTTGAGGCAGGAGAACTCTGCAGTCAAGGCCAATGCAGTAGCTAAGCTGATTTATGTGAGTATCCATACATTGAATTCTTGTTTTCAAAGCAAAGATTGTAGAACTGCCTTTCATATGTACATGTGTATATCCAAAGAACCTTTGTTCTGTTATCTTCTGTTTCGTGCAGGTATTTACTGTTAAAGGGATCGTTTAACAGTGTTAAATCTGAGATACACGGCCCTACATGTTATTAGTGTCTGTGATATAGTGTAATAATGAAGCCCTAAAAAAATTGCGCTTCAAAATGATCAAGAAGTGCCTCAAAAAGTAAAAATCTTTGATTGACCGGTTTTACCATACTCGTTTTCCTAATAGACTATAGTGTTATGAAAACCATCAGGCGAACGGTTTTCAAAATTTGTAATTCCAATCATAAATATCTTGATAATCAAACAGGCGATCAGCTTGTAAAAGTCATGGGGTTCCTGACTGACCTAAAGGTTTATGATTATCATTGCATCATGAGCTAAATCCAGAATTTTGTTTCAGAATCTGAGACAAAGTTACCGGATCCCTTTAAGTAGTTTTGGTTTTGGTTGTTATTTTTATGACGGATTTGCTCCGATCAGAAAAATGAGTGTAAATTGTGCTTTGCGCAAAAAATATCCAGAGGACTTTGCAGTATTTTTCCATATCTCATAGTTGAGGGCTCTCAAACATGTAAAACAGTGAAAACCTGTTTTTAATACACAGTCTAAAACAATGGATATGTACAATGTATGTGCAGCCCTTGAAAATTGCTTGGGTAAGGACAAAGATGTTTTTCTCTCTGTGTTTGAAGTTAATAAAAAAAAAAATAAAGATGGAATGGGGATAATTAAGGTACTAGATATCTAACCATTAATAAGAATACTATCAAATGGCTGTTCTTTTTGTGAGATGCAAAGTTATATCGCACTCGCTTTGAGGATATTTCACTCATCTCATGGGATACACCCTTGTATCCCACTCAAGGCCATTCAATATTATATCATTACAGAACAAGGTTGATAGCAACTACACTGTACATGTAGCTGCGGTAATGACTCTTACCTTGGCTTTAACATACATGTAATTTATCAATAATACCTCTATGTATATATAAAATACATGTAACTACATTAGGCATGGCGCAATATTAGTGTATTGTATTATCATTTTGTAATCCTCCCAGGCTGTCATGTTTAGTTTATTTTCAAGTTAAATTCAACATTTACTTGTATACATGTCTGTATCCAGGCGAATCTCCTTCCACATGTATATGTCCAAAATTATGCATTCCTTATAGTTTGTTACATAACACGATTGTAAAGACTAGAAAAATCAACGTAAGGGCAATTTACCCTATTGTATCCATGTACATGTATCCCTGATAAATCATGTTCAGGTTACAGTATGTACTGCGTCGTCGTAATGTTCGTACGTTTCAACAGGTAATGAACAAGGCTTTTGTAAATGCTGTAGGTTGATTTGAAAGTCTTTGCAAATGTGTTACATGTACTGTACATGTACAGTGTACATGTATGTACAGTACATGTATAGATACATTTAAACATAAATCATAAATTTCATCATGGATCTACCGGTATATTTTGTTTTCATAGCTGAACATGCTTGGTTACGACATCAGCTGGGCAGCTTTCAACATCATCGAGGTGATGAGCTCTCCCAAGTTTACCTTCAAGCGTATCGGATACATGGCCGCTGCCCAGAGTTTTCATGAAGGAACGGACGTCCTCATGCTTACTACAAACATGATCAGAAAGGTACGATGACGTTTTATTCAACGTTTCATGTACATGTAATGCTTCATATTTTAGTACTGATTTTAGTATGTATTTTACTTCGAACATGATAGGAAAGGTACCATGACGTTTTATTCAACGTTTCATGTAATGCTTCATATTTCAGTGACCCCCTGTCTCTTAAATTCAATCTTTTTGATGAAAGAGTTGCTCTGTGATCAAAGACTCTCATATGGAGCTTTCATTCATCAACTTAAAGGTAATGCAGAGTTTTGGGAAATTTTGAAATTTGATGGATAGGAATTCTTTGAATTTTTGATATATTTGGATGCCCCTGTGGATGTATTATAAGCACTGAAAAATTTAGCCCCTAAAACACTTATGCTTTCGAGCAAATTGAATAATCAAAATTTACCGGTGCTCCCGGTAAATATCAAATTATTTCAAATAGCGCCTAATGCCATTCCATGGTACACCTGTAGCTGCGACCATGCAAATCTCAGAATATGCAGTTCTGATACATAATTTCCAAACGGGAATAGCAAATCGGTCGATTATAGTCAAGAAACATTGTTTTAAAGCTAAAGTAATATCAGTCTTGAGAGGGCGCTATACAAAATAAAGAGCTTATTATTTACAATTTCATCACTTCAAACTCGATTTCAACCGCGACAACGATCATTGGATATTGTAAAATCGCATATGCTTCCAATATGTTCATTTGAATCAAATTCATAACCCCATACCAACACTTTGTAATACCTTTAATACTTTTGTACTTACATGTACATGTACATGTACATGTAGGTAAATTCATGGGTTTGGTAATGGAAATATGATATTTGCTCAAATTTTTCAAGATCTAACTTACAAGGACTAGATGCTTTTAAAAGTAAACAAGAGTAGGCCTACGTAAATAGATCTTTGTTTACTTGAACTATTTGATGTACAATTTAAAACAAGTTAGAACACGTATAATGACTGACTACCTAAACAGCATTCAACTGAAAATTTCTCAGCATGTATTATGGAAGCAAATGACTTTTAAATTGTATACTATATTCATTGCCATGATTACATTTAACCTTTTGACTACTGAAGTCTCTCATTCCCATAGGCTTAATGTATGAACCACTCAGTTCCCTTGGACAATTGGTTAAGTTTCAGAAACTTTAAAACTGTTTGATGCTGTTAACCCATAGCAGTTTAGACCTTTTTAATGTTATAAGTTAATCAGTTTTCTCTCAAATTGGCAACAATTAAACAATCAATCCTTCATAGTTAGATAAAAGTAATTTTGTTAATTACATGCAAAGGAACCAATGTAAAAGAAAATGGCAAACTGTAACCCCCAAAATGGCAATTTGTACATGAGTTTAAAGATAAGTTACAATTAAATCGATCTTATTCGAGAACAGCAAAACGTAGTGTATTGGAAATGGACTCAATATTTGCTGCGACCTTTGCTCTTATTGCTTGTGTATAATGTGTAATTGGTAGCATTCTGGATCAAAAGATAATGCAAAAACATCTCTAGCCTGTCAGCAGGTTATGCATTTAATTCAGTATATCTTTAGTACTTGTTTTCTATACATGAACAGTCAGTACATCTGTGAAATGTTGGGATCTTATTGCATGTACATGTAAGCACAGACTTGATAGCATCCCCACCTTGCATTTTTTATTGTTGATAAACCATTACCATTTCATTTTAATTGAAATAACCAAGTCACTGTGGAAGAAAATTTGACAGACTTCACTTTATATGTTCAACCTCTCAAATTGTCTATCAATATTTAAATTAAATGTACTCTATGAAGGGGGTAGACCCTCTGTGCACTATTTTACCAGTACACATGTAAAGGGAAACCATAAACAAGCAAGAAATGAACTACAGTGTATAAACTAGCAAGAAGTACTTGCAATTTTAGAAATGCTGGTAATTGCACATACATCTGCACCCTGTACAATGTACCTGTACTTAAAAATGCTATATTGTACATGGAGATCACGTGTATGAGTTGCTCACATAAGTCTCAGCCTCTCAGGAAATGCAAACACACACACACATACATGTAGGTTTTGATCTCACTCATCATCCTATCACCTTTGGATTAGTTCTATTTTTGCAAATGAAAGTGTACTGTAGTTTTTATATGATAGTGCTCTTACATTGCACAAGTGTTTGTCTATAAATATTCTTTTTTTCTTCTTTAATTTTCTTTCTTTATGCAAAAGCAGGTATTTATTTTTTCGGTCTGTGTTTGCAGATTTTTCCAGTTTATAAAGTCTTGGTATATTTTGTTATAAACATCATTCTTTTGACTCTTTCAAGCATGAAACAGGGATTTCTGTTGGTACAAATTATATGCAGGCCTACATGTACAGGTTGTACATGTGTAGTTGCCAACTTCAAAAAGAAAAAAAAAGGCAATTGAGCACAACCCTACCTTTTGAATATTTTTGAAAATAATTTACTAGGATTAATATCATTGTTAATATTATTATTGTTATTAATATTCATGTTTATTTATTTGTTTATTTACTACCAGAACTTTTTATTTATTTATTTATTTATTTATTTGTTTATTTATTTATTTATTTATTTTTTTTTAAATATATTTTTTAATTTTTTAATTTTTAATTTTTTAATTTTTTAATTTTAATTTTTTTTTTTTTTTTTTTGGGCCGCGCAAATGTACCCAGTGCTAGTCTTTCCCGACAGTGCCAACAGGAGAGTGCCCAATAGAAACAAAACACCTTATAATGTTTTTTATACAATGTACATGTATGATGAATATTATTGTGACAATGAAAACAAAACAGGATCTGAATAGCCACAACCAGTATGAGACGGGCATCGCTATCACAGGCTTGGCATGTATCTTGACCTCTGACCTTGCCCATGACCTGGCAAATGATATCATGGCACTGGTAAGTTTGGTCTGTGCCATGTACATTAAGCCCTTGCCTCTGTGGACCAGTGACTGTTATCTAGCCCAACCCGTGTTTTTTATCAGCATACATTTGTGGCGTTTGTATGAGTTCTGCCAACATGACTGTGAAAGTGAATCTAATGCATATTAAAAGCAATTCTGTACCTGGCATGTGAGAAGCTTTTGAGTTAAAAGAAACTACACGTACCTTATGATCAAGAGGCAAAATTTCCTTTATATGAAGATGAATCCTTTTCAGAAGTGTCATTGAGAAATATATTTCCACTGCTAATTCTCATAAAAACTTGGCAGTACCGGTACACAACTTGATATTAATGAAGTGACAGAGAAACTATCAGTTTCATCAATCAGTCCATCGTATGATCAGACTAATCAATTGCAGTATTTTTATGGCTTCACGTGTATTTTGGGGCTAGGAAAAATAATATAATAATAATGGGATTATCCTTTATCTCATAATGACAAAATTGTTCAAATTAACATGTCAGTCTGAATTCTAAGAGGTCATTTGCTAAGTAGTCTCAAGCCCTACCTAGTACTGTATATGTACAGTACATGTACAGTACATGCTTTTTTACACTGTAGACCTATAAATCAACAAAGCATTTGATCATTTTCTGCAAGTGTCATGGTAGCAGATCTCGTACGAAAGACGTTGAGAGTATAGTTGGACATTGTGAACCAGTTATCCTGATAGTGCCTTTGTGGGATGTTCTTGATGGTAAAGATGGTGGTGGTAAACTGTATGTAACTACACTCTTTCCCTCCTACCTGTATGAATTAGTACATGTGTCACAATCTTGAAACCAGTTGGAAGATGAGGAATAGACTGAAAGTTTGAACTCTTGTGGAGTAATCTTTCAACTGGTTTTAAGACCTAGTGAAATGACCACATTTGAGTAACCAGTGAACAGTGTTGATATTGTCTTTTGTTTACCTTTCTCTTCCCATTTTTCTTATTCCAATTCCAATTTCAATTTCCACTCATCCTCCCAAAACTCCATGAATCCAAAACATCCTTGCTTCCACCCTCCTCTCATCTCATTGTTCCTATGTTTTCTCATTATCCCTCACATTTCCTGTTTATACTTTTGATCATTTTGATGGATTAATTTTTGTATATTTTCATTCTGTTTAATGGTCTCCTTGTATCCGTTCTTTTGTAATCCCCAATACCATTATTCAGTACTATTTTGTTGTGCAAATTGTCTGTGGACCCTCATTCTTTTAATTTATGTGGTTACCACATGTTTTGCTCTCAATAAACTCACCGTCTCTCCGAAAACTAATCTCAATCTCGTTCCTCATAATTTTCCCTAATCATTCCATGATTCTAATCAATTCACAAATCTCCCAAATTTCCCCTAAATGATTGAACGCCCCTCTTCCCAATTTACCTGTCTACATGCATCCCATTTGTACCCCTCTACCAACTTTCCTATCACCCTAAATTCCTTGTTTCATTTACCCCTCTTGATCCACCCAACCTCCTGCTAACGCCTTAACCCCTCTGTCAACTATACCTACCAAAATTTACATATTTCTTGTCATATCATGCCCCGTTCGTCCTATGTCATCACATATTCCTCAAAATTTCTGCCCCTACATGTATGTAACCACTCTCCTTTGTCCACACAACCCCACCTGTATCCATCTCCCAACTCTACCCACCCATTGCATCCATCTTTTGCTGCCCCCCCCCCCATTTATGATATAACATCACCTGCCCTGAAACTAATGCCCCTTCCCCATTCATCCTGTTCTTTTATCCCTCCCACCTGCACCTCCCCTGCATCACCTTGTACCCCATGGTTCCCCTCCCCCAACTTACATGTATGAATGCCTCCATGCAATCCATAAACAATCTGTCCCTAACTACCATATTTCTATCCCCATTTAACCCCCTCTCATGTCAACCTATCAATCTCTCTATTATCCCACCCTTCTACACCATGCCTGCACTCCCATATACCCTTCTGATACCCCTCTGTACCCCTCTGTACCCCTTTCACCCCCTTTCTACCATCCTCCTGGCTCCTCTCCTCCGTACCCCTTGTAGGACATTAACAGTGTCAGCCAGTATGAAGCGGGCGTCGCCATGGCAGGGCTTGCATGTTTCACCTCCCCTGATATTGCCAGAGATCTGGCCAATGACCTCATGAGTCTGGTGAGTTGATTTGACCCCTTGACCCCTACATGAATTACCGCTGACATCCCACTGTCTTTCTTGTCAAGGAGCTATATCGTATACAATTTGTGCTATTTGTTTTTTTAATGTTTTGTTAATAGTATTGTCATAGAAATTTGCAATATATTCATACATGTACATGTAGTTTTATATATTCCTATATATTCAAATTTGTTCATATATACTCATGTGCTTTGTAGTGTTTCTATTTAGTACATGTTTTGCGAAGTAATTGGCATTCTGATAGATTTACTTATAATTGATATTAAGATAGATGAAAAGTACTTTTATTGTCTTTTTGAAAATAACATGGAGATAGAAAACGATTCTAAGTAGAACGTGTATTAAGTTTCACTGTAAAAGTCCTGTTTCAAAATGCCTTTAATTTTTATATTTGAAGTGGCCATTTTTATTTTCATTGACACTTTTGGACTGAAAAATGTGTTGAAGTAAATGAATCAAGTTGATTTTTTTTCTTCTCAAAAGTAATGTAGCTTGGAGTGACAAATGATTTAAACAAGTTCTGCCGATATAGAAATATATAGGGAAGATGAATGTAATATACATATATTGCCTTAAACTTTGCATTTATTGCAAAAGTATTTGTCATTCTTCTAAATGAGCTTTCTCCTTGTATTGTTTCACTGAAGATGGCATCTACAAGGCCTTATATCAGGAAGAAGGCAGTGCTCCTCATGTACAAGATTTTCCTCAAGGTAGGTGAATTTATAATACTGGAATAACAGCCTGACGTACCTGGTGATATTATTGATAAAGTTTTGCTTTAATAGTACTTGTCTTCAGCTGAAAATTGTACTTCTATATTCCATTTCATTCAGAATATGTGACTATCTGCATTGTTATTTTCATTGCATTACAAATTATGCATTTTTTGTTAGCAAATGAGGATTTAGAAGGAAAAAAGAGAAGAGATGTCACATAATGACTAGCCGATGATTAAGATGAAACTTAATGTTAAATGTCATGAATACTGACCATTGAGTTTAAACTATTACATCCTTCAAGTAAATTAGTGAAAAGTCCTTCTCAATTTTTTGTTGTTTTTTTGTTGTGGGAAACAGCCGTCGACAATATTGATATTATTGTCATGTACTGAACAGGTAAACATTGTTGCTGATGGATTCAAATCGATTTATTATAAATGTGTTTATTTTGATTGATCTTTTGCAGTTCCCTGATGCACTGAGACCAGCCTTCCCAAGGCTGAAGGAAAAGCTGGAGGATCCGGATCCAGGTAACGTGACATTTGGAATCACTAAATCAATCAGGGATGCCAGTTTTCATGCAAAAGCCTGAATTCAGGCCCTGGCAAGTTATTTTCTGGCCATAGTTTAGGCTTTTTTGTTTACAAAAGAGCTCATTCTAGGTAATTTTCTGATCAATTCTAACTGGCATCCCTGATCAATGAATGTTAGAGTCACACCTTTCAGTGTTTGGAGCGCTGTGCGGTGGATCCATGTGTCTACCGGGCTGCGCCCTCGGCTTGGGGAGTGGGAGGCGGAGGCAGTGGACCAATCTATTTATTTTAAGCCCTGAAAATTAAATATTGATTTCCTTTGTTTTATCTTACAAGATGCCAAAGAATGCTTTTATAATGTTTTTATTTTATTAATCATGTTACAACTCTGTATCATATTATATCATATGATATTCTTTTGAGTACCAAATAAAATATCATTTGAAAAACAAAAAGAGTGACTACTTCCTATAGGAAGTCCAATATAGCTGCTGCCTATATAGACATCTAACTGTATATTATACCCACTCATTTCCTTCCTGTTTAATGTGAATTATAAATCACTTAAAGCAAACCTCCTATTGTTGAGCCCTCGTAACTGAACAGTGTAAGGCATATCCACCTAATACTATGGTCACAACCCTCCATGCATCTTTTTGCATATGCGTGTCTGCAGCTGCGGTCAGGTGGTAGGCCAACTTTGACAATACGCGCATCATTCTTACATCCCTCATGGGCACCTTGCCACCCTCCACACAAACATACTTCCCCGTATCTGAGTGTTCTGCGTGCCTTCCAAAAAAGCGTGCCTTCCAAAAACTGTGCATACCCGTGCTTCAAATTCAAGGACTTAGCGTAACTTTCTTCCAAGGAGGATATATCTTGATGGAATGCTTTAGGGGGAGGGGATGGGTGAGTAAACCTTTGGCATTTTCTGTTTTTCCTCAACAACCTATTTTGTTGTTCTTTGAAAAAGATGATGAAATCAATGACAGTTCTTTTGACCAGAAGTAGTTAATCTTCATCCAATTCTTTCCTGGCCTCATTGTACATGTAGGTGTCCAGTCTGCAGCGGTTAACGTAATCTGTGAGCTGGCCAGGAAGAACCCAAGGAACTACTTATCACTGGCACCACTATTCTTCAAGCTCATGACATCTTCTACCAACAACTGGATGCTGATCAAGATCATTAAACTGGTAGGAAATGGATTTATGTATGTGTTGAAACATCTCTCAGCTATCCCGTTAGATGGCAGAAATCATTGAACAACGCAACATATTATTTGTAAAAGCAGATATTTTCGTATGTTATGTAATGAAATCATCTCTGAATGTTGTCTGGGTTTCGTTCACAACTAACTCTTCACCATTTTGTTATCCCTCTTTATTGTTGAAGTATGTGCCAACAGTTGGAAGGTCCTATACATATTATGTTATTTGATAAATATGGATTTAGCAGAGATGCCAACCAGTACGATTAAATCATATTTAGTACGATATTAAGAGTGAAATACGATAATACGATATCACCTCTTAAAATACGATTTTTCAAAAAAAAGAAGATAAAAAGACCCATAAAAACCCATAAAAACCGCGGAATCGCATAAAAACATGTACAAGTAAACCCCCGCAACCCCAACAAACACTTTGCTTCACAATTTTCTCATTAAATTTTAATGAAAGAGAAAACATTTTACTTGACCATTCTTACCAGTAAAACATTTTTCTGAAATTTTACTGTGGTCGAGTTGAGTTTTCGTGAAAATCTGATTTTTCTCTCCAAAATCTGATTTTTTAGGACATTCAGTCTGTTTTTTTGTGTCAAGAGGTTGGCATCTCTGATTTAGTAACATGAATATAGAAGTTATGATTTTTTAATTAAACCACAAATTTCTTGTGGATTTGTGATGATTGTTGATTGGTAATTAATTATACATACTTGTTTTGTTTGATTCTCTGGCAGTTTGGCGCCCTCACACCATTAGAGCCTAGACTCGGAAAGAAGTTATTAGAGCCTCTCACCAACCTCATCCACAGGTAGGTACTCAAGCATTCTTATCTTACACACAAGTAATAGAGCAGACCTGTATCATCGTAATGAGCAGGGGGGGGGGTGTTTCACAAAGATCCTAAGTCGAACTTAACTCTAAGTTAGACTTAACAATTATGGAAAGCCGTTAGCATCTTTGAAAATATTTTGTAAAAGTTATTTTAAAAGGTATAAAATGTTGATTCAAATCATTCATATTTTCTATTATCAAGGAGATTTCATGTTTCTTGATGTGGAATTTATGAAAAGTCTAAAATACTTGAATTTTTGCTTTTGAATACATTTCATTTTAAGGCTGCAAATGGCTCTCCATAATGTTCAAGTCCAACTTAGAGTTAAGTTTGACTTAGGATCTTTGTGAAACACCCCCCAGGGTTCTATGCCCTACTTCATAAAACGTGTTATCATTAACAAGTTCCAATAACTGTTTTAAGCTACTGGAATCTTTCATAGAATTTTAGCATTTGTTATTGATAAACAAGTGTTATCAAATGAGTTCTAGGTCAGTACAAAACATTCGTGGTGGAAATACAGAGTGCAGGGGGAAACTTGTTGTGATCTTAACACACCAATCCCTGAAACCGTCCACTACCTTTTGAACTTTTACACAATTTTTGTCATCCCTTGATAGTGTACCTTTGTATTTAGTATTGAATTATAAGCTAATTGTAGGGTTGATTGTGATAAACTCATGCTTTGCCTAGAAAATTAATGTAAGACCTACAAATTAATCGACAATACTAATTGATCAAATATCGACCCCTATTGCAAAACTTCTTTACTTGATATATTGTAGATCAAAAATTGCCAATGTTGGATATTGATCTACATTTTGATCTACATTTTGTGAGAACTTCAGGGAGTCTAAACATGCAGATAGTGTAATAATAACAAGGAAATTTTGGCTTGTAAATGTAATACCCTTCTTTCATTTTGCTTTATGTTTTGGGTCTACTTTTGTACTATTCATGTCTGATGCTGTCTCATGTTTGAGTCACGTTTATCTTTATATTTAAAGAGAAGGTTGAGTTCTGGGAAGAGGTGAAAAATAATTTGTGAGCGTTATCATTGTTATTATGCAAGTGTGGAAGAACATCAGATAAAACAAGGTTCCCTGAAAAGCATGGCTCTTCAAATGCATTAATATTCTAAATATGGCATGTAACAGCATAAAAATCGGGACGGATTTTTATGCCACATGTGCGTGTAGTCCCATATACATCTTTCCGTGTACAGTGCTTGTAACTTTACCAAGACTGGGCCAAATTTCTTATCATTTTGATAATTCCAGAACCTTGCAGTACACATCAATACTTGTATGCTAGATGATCAACCTTTTCTGATCGATTCCACACCGTTTCTTTCACAATGCAATCGCATGTCCAGAACTCAACTTTATCTTTAAGCTAATAATTTACATGCGTTTATTTGATCTCAAACACAGAAATTAATCTCACTATATCTCTCCATTATTTCCTCACCACAGTACTTCAGCTATGTCCCTGCTGTATGAGTGCATCAACACAGTTATATCTGGTAAGTACAACTTGGGTCATGAATTTAATTTTCAATTTCATTTTTTTAAGAATCCGCCCCCCTCACCATTTCCTTGATAATGTTAAAGATATGAAGTTCATTGAGCGCTCAAATCAACTTTAATATCCTGTTATGCGATTCACCATAGAATTCCTGGCAACAACAAATTTAGCTATCTTTTTTTGTTTGGAACACCTGAATTTATAAAGTTTTTATGAAAGAAAGAATTGAATTACTAAATATGTAAATAGAGGCTAATATTTTGATAGTCCTATTAAACATGGAAGTTCCAGGAACTGATCATTTTAATTGACACATTCTGTTATGTCATCTATATTTGAAGAGTTTAATTCCAAAAGGAGCTAAATCCACTTTTGATGAAAATTTAGTTATTGATATCAAAACATTGTTCACTTAAGTACCCGTCTTTCTACAAAAGTATTTACCTAAATTTTGGGAGCAATTATGAAAATATGCACCTTCTAATATCACTTTTCCATAGAGGCATGTACAAAATCTGGTAAACAAATCCTTTTTTCTCCGAAGTTACAAAAGTGGATTTAGCTCCTTTTGGAATGACACTCTTCATTTGTTAAATTCATAAATTGGGAATGGTGAATAAGTAAAAAAGGAAAGCTGGTTCAAAGAATGTTGGGATAGAGTTAAAGAGATATATTTACTGATCTGTATACATGTATGAACATGCAGCTATTTGGAGGATAAGTGATAGGTAATTCCTACTAGTCTTTAAAGCCCCACTGCACTACTTGTAGCTACTTGCTCCCTCTATATAGAAAACAATGCCTAAGCGGTGCCCGTTGGTCCCTCATGATCCTCTTTTTCTTATAATTGAGAGCTGAGTTGATGAGATAACCAACTGTCAGTGACCACGCTGGGAGGTCTAATCCCTCCTGGCCAAACTAGTGCAGACAGGCTTGAAGAAAAAGTATTGAAGTTAATATTTCTCTTTTTTCACTTTAGGCCATGTACTGTCACTCATATTTGTCATATTATTGTTTTCTTTCTGTTTGAATTTTATTTAATTTCTATTTCATTATTTTCCCTTCAGTTACTAATGAAACATATTCTTTTATACAGGGTTATTATTTTGTTTACATCAGGACTATGGGAAGTGATTGAAGCTTTGCAATTTTGTTCTTCCATCTTTTTCTCTCTCCCCTTCTCCTTACCCCTCATCTTTTCTTCCATCCTTTCCTCCTTATTTTTATCCTTTTTTCATTTTTAAAACTATCTTCTGATAACCTGCAGTTTTGATTTCGTTGTCTTCAGGAATGCCAGATCACTCTGCGTCGATTCAGGTAAATTGGCAACATTCCTTTTTATTGAGAATGGGGTGCTGTAAGAATTAATTCTTTGTGCGTGAAACGATGCTACAACTCATGCTTGATAACTGACCATTACTCAAGAGAGAAAGGGGGAACTTTGTTCACAGACATCATCTGTATTCTTGAAAAGTGATAGATATGCAAGTTACTTATAGTATGAAAGCAAAGTTTGTGCTATTGCGAATTCAGTGGCAGAAAAGTTAAAAGACATGACATACCACTCAAAGTGAAGAGCTGATAGCCACTGATTAAAAATTGAAACAAAAACAAACCAAACTCAGAAAGACAGGTCACGTACTACTCAAATAAAGTAAATTACGGCATGCTGGCGTGATTAAAAATACATTCTACAACATTGAAACTAGAAAATACATGAAATCATGGTTTTTCATTGGAAACATTTGCAATGAGCTTATCAAACCTATTAAAAAAAGAAATGCAACAAAGTTCTTTCCTACTCTCATTTCTCTCATCAAAGGGGCATGTAGAATCAAATTTTTACTTTAATGAAAGTGAGAAATATTCATGCTCTTTTGAAAGATGACTCTATTCATTATAGCACACCCATTTTAGTGCATGCTCTGTTTTCATGTACAATCATAAAAAGTACATCTCTGTAGTTGAAACTCTCTTCTACCTCTCCAATTCCCCCAACGTTGGTGTCCTTCAGGCCTGATAATTACCCGATTTAAATCGGTTTCCCCAATTTTTGTTGTTGATTTTTTCCCAATTTTTTCCCTATTTTCTCGATTGTTCCTGATTTTTCACAATTTTCCCCAATTTTCTTACTAAAAAGGGGATTGTTGTTAGATGCCATTTTTTTTCCCCCGAATGCTTTTTTTTTTTAGTCAAGAGGGTGGGTGGGTGGTTGGGAAAAAAACAAAAAACCTATTTTTGTTTGGTCCTTTAACAAGTAATATCCTACATTTCTTGACGTACTACTAACAGCATAATTTATTTTATAAAAAATGAGCAAACAATTACACTTGCACAAAGCTTTATAAACGCTAACTGTCCTGTAACTAAATATTCTTCTCACTTCCTCTCCCGTATGAAATATGATATATCATATACTGCATAGCCATTGATATTATGTGTATATAATTATTATCTACATGTTGAATACTTGATGCTATGTGTATTTATATATCTGTAAATGGATATAAGATATCATCATGTATTTTCTTTTTTAAGGTGGAGGGGAGGAGAGGGAGGGTCTTATGTGTGGTTGTTAGGTTCGTTCGTCCGTGTCTCCTTAGATCAAGATTAATGTATCTTAGGTATAGGTGTTAGTATAAAGTGGACAAGTTGGTGAAAATACTGAACATACAGTAAGCCTATATGAAATTAGAACTTTAATTGTTAGTAAATGGGGGGCAGCGGAGTTTAGGTGAAGATATTATATAAATTATTCCAAGATTAGGTACTCCAAACGAGTCAAAAGGTACTAAATTTTAGTCACATGGCGAAGGTACAAATCTAACCAACACATATTCGTTGTCATATATATATATCAGAAGGTCCCAAGATTATTATGATTTCAAGATATATCAGTTTTAAACAGGGCTAAAGGGTACTTGATTTGAGTCATTTGGTGATGGTACATACACATATGGGACAAACACATTTAAAGGTGGCATTAATTGAAGGGGTATTGGCATGTGGGAGCTTGCATTGAATGCATGAAAGAAACTTTTAAGCCCTCATCATTTCTGATGTTCCTTTCATCTTTGTCACTCTCGGAGCATGGGGTACGTTCTTTATTTCCCAACATTGTTGTTTGTCGAACAGATGAGTTTATGGATGATTTGACGATTATGCATGCCCCCTCTTGCATATGGAAATAAGAAGAAAACAAAGCATTTACTTTTTGTGAACAATTGACATGCATATATACCAGTATGCTAATCCAGAGTTTAAAGTTTGAATTTCAGAACGTTTGGGGTTCCTAGGGATTCTGTACTTGTCAGATTTTTTTGAGACGCTGGTGGAAGGGCGGTTTTCTTGATGATTTGCAAACTATTTGTTATATCAATGAAATACATGTAACATGTAGAAGATCAGAAATTATTCCTTATTCTGTTTGACTTACAACTTTATAAGGTAGTACACTAAGTTATTGTGGGCGAAATAAAAATGCATTAATGATATAGTTTGTTTTCAAGGAAGAAAGTGGGACAACTGTAGGTTTAATGTAGGTGAAGGTTTAATATAATGTAATTTGTTATGCTCCGTTAGTCCGTGTAGAGTATGATGAATAGACCATAGCGTATTCATAGTGATAGTTGTGACACGTGTACCCAAGCAGTGTCACAAGTTAAAGTCATGGAGCTCTGATTGGTTCCCTCCCGCATACAATCTCCATGGGAGGGAAGAATTTTGGAGCTCCATGAATGACTGACCAATCAGAAGCAACTTCCAGTGATGTAACTATATCTCTCATTTAGCTATGGATCTACATGTAGGGCATCAGTAATGTGGTGTTTCATGGGTAGTGCACTCATTGGCAACAGTTTAGAGAAGCATAATTATGCACCATATGGAAACTCATCTAACCATGGAGTCTGTCACACTGTGTCAGGTAGAGAGTTACATGGTCTAATGCAAAGTGGGTCAATGGTGACGTCGTGCCATCAAATGCTTGTTTTTAATGTCATTATTCTCTCATCATGGACAGATTTCATAAATGTTGTAAATTTTGTTGTATTTTTGTAGATTGTAAATAATTGTGCAATTAATCTGGCGTTTACGTGACTCAAAACTATTATTAGTGCACACTCTCATTGCCAAATGAAAAGAATATACTTGCACTAAACTAAATATTAATGATGCATAGCTTTTATTATTGAGTGAAAGAGTGTACTGTATTTACACAAAACTAATGATGCACATTTTTTAGTGAAACATTATTTACCCAAACTAATGAAGCAAAACTTGTATTATTATCAAGTTGAAAAAAACAACATGTTAACATGTACACATGCTCTCAATAACTTTAAAATAGCCGATAATGTTATTGTGCAGTATATAACAGGCTTTAAAAAGTTGACATCATATTTCTATGTTGTAGAAGTACATGTATCTCTCTATACTGTCCTTCCATTAGAGCTGCATTTAAAGTGATGTGTCATTTGGACTATGATCTTTAGTGTAGCTTTGTTTACCCAAAATATATTAACTATCTTGTAAATCCAGATTAACAATCAATTTCTTGAGCATATAATTCACCCTGTGAGGGAAAAGAAATAATTAAAATTCGTCTGCATTCATTGTGGACGATGCTAAAAGAAATAGTAATTTAAAACCTATTTGATATTTAGTTCTTGAAATCTCCCCATCAAATGAGAATTTTTCGTGGTATTCATTATTTGTTTTTTACATGAAATCTAAATTTGTAATTTACATGAAAGTTGAATTACTAATTGATTGTACTGTAAGTAAACACATATTTCAAAATGCATGTCTAAAATTCTTCTTATCTTAAATCTTTCTATAAGAATGATACATATTCAGTTCATACTATGACTTTGTAATGAAATTTCTTCATGGCTATTCCATTTACCATGGTATGTTTTGTGTGTATATGTTCTATATCTAGCTATGTGTACAGAAACTGAGGATTCTCATTGAAGATTCAGATCAGAATTGTGAGTATTAAATTTTTTTTAAACGTCTTTCAGTACTATGAGTATTACTTTTGCAGTATATCTAACTAGTTTATTCTATTTCTCTATAGAAGAATAGGATTATGAAGTTATGATTTATTTGAGAATCTTTGATCAAATCGTTCTGTATTTGTAGAGAAAAGACAAGTCATTGTACCAAATGTGGTATGCTTACTAGGTTCTTTGGTTTGGTATTATGTACACCATAGATCATTTAGTCTTAAGGTCCTACTATCTAACACCATATGTACCTTCATATATGGTAATCATATTTGGTTAATTTGACTTCAATTAGATACAAAGGCAGTGATTCAGTGACATTTCTTGAAGTACTGTACACCTGTAAGTACATGTCTAAATGAATGATGATATTGTTTTCATTGTGTTTTGTAGTGAAATACCTTGGTCTGTTAGCCATGAGCAAGATCTTGAAGACACATCCCAAGTCAGTCCAAAGCCACAAAGATCGTTTCTTAGGCTGCCTCAATAATAATGTCATGTCTTAATGAATGATGATATTGTTTGCATTGTGTTTGCAGTAAAATACCTTGGTCTGTTGGCCATGAGCAAGATCTTGAAGACACACCCCAAGTCGGTCCAAAGCCACAAAGATCTCATCTTAGACTGCCTGGATGATAGGGATGAGTCCATCAGACTAAGAGCTCTTGATCTACTCTACGGCATGGTAAGAACAACGTGGAAACCTCTTCATTGGGAAAATTAAGTGTTTAAAGGTAAGGTGGGGCAGGACCTTTTGTGTGCAAGAACAATGAAATATGAACAAGTAGGTCTGTTGCCTGTGAGTAAGAGAAATTAGTCCAAAGCTTAAAGATACTCTCTGACATGATGAGAACAACATGAAAATTTCTTGATTGAAAATTGAGTGCATGTGTGTGTGGGTGTGGTGGTGGTGTTGGTTGGGGGATTCAAACTGATGTTAAGAGTGTATAGTCTCGAGTCTCGCCCCTATTTTTCCTGGAATGTCCCTTCTAAAACTTTATGAGAGGTGTCGAAAAAGAATCTGATGGGATTCATGGACATATCGAAGAAGCTGATGATTCACGTAGACGAGGCAGAGGGATCGGTGTACAGGGATAAGCGTCATCAACCTGTACCTAGTATTTTAACACTTTGAGGTGCACAGCCTATATTTAGTGTACATTCCCACTCTGTGTAATGTAAACCCTAATTAAAATCTTGACCCTAGGTGTCTAAGAAGAATCTGATGGAGATTGTGAAGAAGCTGATGGTTCACGTGGACAAGGCAGAGGGATCGGTGTACAGGGATGAGCTTCTAGCTAAGATACTCGAGATCTGTAGCCAGAATAACTACCAGTACATCATCAACTTTGAGTGGTAAGATAAGATTTTTGATAAGTTATTTTTTGTTGTACTTCTATATCAATTCATGGTACTGGTATCTCACTTAATGTGTCTTATTATTCTGTAATCATATTATTAGGTAATAACTTTGGGCTGAGGAACTTTTCCTTGACTATTTAACACCAAAAAACTAGAACCCATTTTCCTCTTCTCCTTTTCTGTGGTATATTTTTTAAATATAATGATGTAATCAAAGATTGTTGATAGAGTTTAGGTGGGGGGTTCGATTTATATCTGTTTGTTTTCTTCATGTTTGTATACTGTTCTTTTGCTTTTACTGTATCCTTTAGTGAAAATGCCAGTTTCAATTTCTTTTCCATCACGCATTAATGACCACTATTATGTAGCTATAAAGGGATTGGGTATCTTTGCCTCAGATTCTAAACAAAATCCTGGATTTAGCTCATGCTGCAATCATAATTATAAACCTTTAGGTCAGTCAGGAATCCCATGACTTTTACAAGCCGAGCGCCTGTCTGATTATCAAGATATTTATGATTTGAAATCAAAATTTCAAAAACCGTTTCCCAACGGTTTTTATAACATTACAGTGTATTGTCTATTGGGGAAAATGAGTATGGTAAAACCGGTCACTCAAAGATTTTCTACTTTTTTGAGGTACTTCATAATCAATTTGAAGCGCAATTTTTTGAGGGCTTCAATATTACACCATATCACAGACACTGATAGCACGTAGGGCCATGCATCTCAAATTTGGCATTGTTAAACAATGCCTTTATTAAGAACACCACACAAATGGTATATTTTGAATACCAAAGTATAAAATCATATTTACTGGTTATGTTTATGTGCATATTGTCCATGTGTTCTTTTCAATCTATTACTCTATATTCTCTTGTGAGTAGGCAGTGTAAACATTCTTCCCTTTGTGATTCGTTCAGGTACGTGAGCATCTTGGTAGACTTGACGAGGATAGAAGGCACCAAACATGGTCACCTGATTGCATCCCAGATGCTGGATGTAGCTATCAGGGTCAAAGCTATCAGACCCTTTGCTGCCAGACAGATGGTAAGATGGCTCTCTCTTAACTTTTTTACCCATTTGTAATCATTTTGATTTTGTTTACCTAATATGTGTTTTAAAGTGGTTACATTTGAGTTATCTAGGTTTTGGTAGTAGACAAATTATGCTGTTATATCCCTTTTGCTCTTCTCTTTTTATGTGGTATAAATATAAATCATAGATTGTTGATAGAGTGTAAAGGGGGTCAATTAGTCTAGGGTCAATATATATCTGTTTATTTTATTCATGTTTGTATACTGTTCTATTGTCATTAGCATTAAATTATGGGATTGTTCTACAATTAGAGAAAAGCTTTAAATACAGACATTCACACACATTTTAAGGTTTTCTCCATCAGAGTAAAATGCAAGAAGGAACAAAAAGCTGAATTTAAATGATATAAACAGAACTAAGCGAAAAGATGCATGCTGAAGAGATAACAAACTCTGATTGGCTGCCACAAGTGATGGGCAGCTAGCCTTGGTTACCAGCCGGTTTATGAGGCTATAATGAGCAAATTGCGACAATGAGTAGACATGAACTTCCTTCTCATAATACACCCTTTCACAGTTAAGGCCGCCATTTAATTTGCGAGTAAACATTGCGTCATCAATGTTTTCAGATGCGCATGTATTGTTGCGTCACCGCCTGCGCTATGCGCTCACATCATAATGAATACCTAATTACTAAATTACGAGTAAACAACTTTGTTACTCGTAATTTAATGTCAGCGCATGCGCACTCTTGTAACCGTGAAAGGGTGTATATGATATGAAATACTGAATGGAATACAGAGATTGATGAAAATCTGAAAGTAGAGCGAGTGATGGGAACATTATAGCTCTTGCCAGTACCCTGATCGACATCGACGCAATGATTACTTTCATTCAATGCAGGCCACCTTACTGGAGAACACCCACCTTCTGATCGGCACTGCGGCGCAGAGGAACGGCATATGCGAGGTGCTCTACGCCGCAGCATGGATAGTAGGGGAGTTTCCCGAGTACCTGGACCAGCCACAGACCACCCTGGAGAATATGCTCAAGCATAGAGTCACGGTCCTACCAGGCCATATACAAGTGAGTCCATCCTTACGATTGTCACTGTTTGTAGTTTTCAGAATCATCAGAATTAGGTCTCCTTGTCAATTTTTGGCCATGGACTTCCAAGAACCTGAGTTTGTTACTAATATCTGTTAAATTTTAGCAATATTTCGTAGCACTTCTTCCGATTCTGTTTGTTATTTGTATCTTTAAAAATATGATCTATTGATTGTTAAGATGATATACATGTATGTACATGATTTTTAGTTTACCAATTAGTATAAAACTAGCAAGTACATGCTTAAACATACAACCAAGCTCACCTGGAACTGTTATATTCATGTCAAAGAGGATGGATACCTTGACCCAAGATCATTAAACTCACTTGCTGGTCTCAGCCCAGGGTAGCCTAAGTCATATACCGCTGCTTTATTGACCTAGTTGGTTGGTTTGTTTGTTTTACCTGACTGCTAAGAAAGCATGTGTACGCTTGTAAGTAAGCATCCAGGGGACCGATGTCTTTAAGTCCTCTCCTAGGGACTTGGTAATGAGCATTAATGCCTTACCAAAGGGCACTAGCGCTTCGAATTGGTTTCGAATCCGGGACCTCTCGGTTACCAGACCACTGCTCTACCACTGAGCCATCAGGCCTCACTCACTCCTAGGGACATTGCTTCTTCAGCCATATTGAAATACTGACTTGTTATACTTTCTCACAGGGCATCTATGTCCAGAACATCCTTAAACTTTACAGCAACATCCTGGTAAAGATGGAGGAGGACGATAGCAAGGAGGACGTGGTCAGAGTAACCCAGCTCCTCATCGAGAAGCTTCCATCTTTTGCAGAGAGTGCAGACCTAGAGGTCCAAGAAAGGGTAAGACAGAATTACAGTAAAGTTTGCTTTTCTTTTTTGTTTTGTTAGTGAATGTCGTAGAGGTGTTGTGGTCCAGTGGATAAGTCTCTGGACCGTGCACCACAAGGTACGGGGTTCGAATCCCTGCCACAACACTAATGTCCTTTGGCAAGATGTTAATCTATGTTTGCCACACTCCACCCAGGTGAGGTAAATGGGTACCTGGTAGGATTATTCCTTGAAATGCACCGTTCCCTAATATGGGCTGCTGGAGCTAAAGCTAGAGTCTTAATTTTTAAAGCTCTTTGGAAGCTGAAAGGGACCTTAAAACATAATTTGTTATGCGCTATACAAGAACGGATAATTATTGTTATGCTCCTGTATTGTATTTTTACAAGCTGCTGCTTCTTCTTCTCAAGTTACTGTACAAGTCTCATTCAGTGTAGAATGTAAGGTCTGGCCTTGGCGTTAAAACCCTTCCAGGTCTTTGGAAGTACAGTATCCGTTGAGCAGTATTTATAATGCAGGTTTCACTTACTTACTTCACTAACAGTTTAATTCACTTTCAATATCATGTTTTTTTTCTTCATCCTTATCTTGCTATTTGCTCCCTTATATCTCCTGTCCAGGCATGCTGCATCTTGCAGCTGTTGAAGTACGTCAACAAGCTCCTGGAGAAGGACGAGTGTGTGGCAACAGAGCTTGCTGATCTCTTTGTAGGGGAACTCAACCCTGTGGCGCCAAAAGCGCAAAAGAAGGTCCCTGTACCGGAAGGGTGAGTTTGCGCTTGTTACTCTCTAAATATAAAATGGGTATCTGACCTCAAAATCTACCATATTGATTATTCTAGATATGTACAAGGAAGAGATTTTTGTTTGTTTGTTTTACCTGACTGTTCACAAAGCATCTATATGCTTGTAAGTATGCAACCAGGGGACCGACGGCTTTAAGTCCTCTCCGAGGGACTTGGTAATGAGGATTAATGCCTTACCAAGGGGCACAAGTGCATCGACTTAGTTTTGAACCCGGGACCTCCCAGTTATAAGACCACTGCTCTATCACAGAGCCATTGCCCCTCCCCATAGATGTTTTTATGCCTCCGCTACAACGTAGCCGGAGGCATTATGTTTTCTGGTTGTCCGTCCGTCCGTACGTGTACGTACGTACGTACGTACGTCCCGTTCTCGTGATCGCGTTATCTCAAGAACCAATTGATGGATTACCGCCAAACTCGGGTCATGTATGTATCTTGCAGAGCTAATGAAGTGATTAGATTTTGGGGTCACGAGGTCCAAGGTCAAAGGTCACAGGGCCCATTATGTATGCAAAAATAGTTCGTGATCGCGTTATCTCAAGAACCGATTGATGGATTACCGCCAAACTTGGGTCATGTATGTATCTTGCAGAGCTAATGAACTGATTAGATTTTGGGGTCACGAGGTCCAAGGTCAAAGGTCACAGGGCCCATTATGTATGCAAAAATAGCTTGTGATCGCGTTATCTCAAGAACCGATTGATGGATTACCGCCAAACTTGGGTCATGTATGTATCTTGCAGAGCTAATGAACTGATTAGATTTTGGGGTCACGAGGTCAAAGGTCAAAGGTCACAGGGCTCATTATGTATGCAAAAATAGCTCGTGATCACTTTATCTCAAGAACCGATTGATGGATTACCGCCAAACTTGGGTCATGTATGTATCTTGCAGAGTCAATGAACTGATTAGATTTTGGGGTCACGAGGTCAAAGGTCAAGGTCACAGGGCTCATTATGTATGCAAAATAGCTTGTGATCACGTTATCTCAAGAACCGATTGATGGATTACCGCCAAACTTGGGTCATGTATGTATCTTGCAGAGTCAATGAACTGATTAGATTTGGGGTCACGAGGTCAAAGGTCACAGGGCTCATTATGTATCTCAAAATAGCTCGTGATCGCGTTATCATTAGAACCAACAGATGGATTACAATCAAACTTGAATTTTAAAAATTGCTTCCATTTTGGTTTGTAAAATTGCTCTATGGCGGAGGCATCATTTTCGACTGCGCGCAGTTGAAGTTCCATCTAGTTATTGGATAATATGTTGTCTAGGGACATTTCTGTTGAGGGAGATGAGGATAAGCATTTCTTGGAGTGCCGAATGTATAGGGAAACTCCACATCTATGCAGCTACCGAAGAATGAGTGCAGTAGGACTCTACATTAATTTAAATAATACACATTTGCATTTTTCAGTGGTTGAAGATGTAGACCATATAATGTTTGTGCCGTTGAAAATATGGTCAATGTTTGTGATAAAAAAATTCTTGGGAATACAGATATTATACATATTCTGCCTCAAATCTGATTATTTGCATGCATGTTTCTATCTTTTTTTCTGCTAAAGACTGGATCTTGACAAGTGGATTAATGCACCTCCATCTGACAGCTCTGATGAGGAGGTCACCATAGATACCATGTTCATCCATGATGCGCACAGGTAAGAATGTGATTTGCAGACAACCGATATAATGTATGGTGATAAGGATGAACCTGGTTGTGGTGATGATGTTACATTATGATTGTGGTGGTGATCATCGTCTCGTTCACAGGTGACACCCAGAGATCTATTGTAATAATGATGATGAAGGTAACGATGATATTGTTGATAATGATGGTGGTGGGGCTAGTGGAGTTGATGATAATGATGACGATAATGATGATAGTCACAATGATGATAATTATAATGTCATTGATAATTCTATTTCAAAGGATAATGCTGATATACCTTATGGTTATGAAAATCAAGATGTATTGGATGAGGATGGAAATAAAGATGTAAAGGATGATGATGAAGATGACAAAGATTATGATTGTAACAATGATGATACCTCATCTTTTCCCCTATCCAAACCAGGGTCAACCACCAGAAGGTGGTGTACGAGGAACTAGACGAGGAGGAACTTGAGAAGAGGAGGGAAGCGAGGCGGGTGGAGCAGGCCAGCAACCCCCATTACCTCAAGGACGATCGCAGCTCCAAGAAGAAGAAGCTCAAAGACCTCGCTGCAGAGAACGATGGCGTTACCAACAGTATCCCGGTGGCTCAGATTGACCTCACCGTGCCTCTACACGTCCCAGGTATGAAGCTCTTCCTTTCTTCTTTCTCTGGTGGTAATAATAATAATAATAATTATAATAATATGTCTTGTTTACCCAGGGTAACCTCAACAGTATCAATGCTGTTCTCCCTGAGGGCCCTGCAATCATATTATCACCCTGGCTTTAGTGGTTCATTCCATTGACTCTCAATCCAAATGTTGAGGGTTTGAATCCCAGCCCGTCCTTAACGTCCTTTGGCAAGACATTAATCCACATTTGCCACTCTCCACCCAGGTGTGAATGGGTACCTGGCAATTGTTGGGGTACTAATAACTGCAGGATCCTCAGAAAAAACTGCACTGAAGCTGATGATGATTCCCTGGGTAAACAAATATTAATAATTATTATTATTATCATCCCTCCTTTGCTTTTTTCGATTTTAAATTATCTTGTTTGTCCCACTAATACCATGTGATACCAGATGCATTGCTGGCAGTATGTATCAGTAATATGTGATGAGAAGACAACAGGACAGGTTCTTTATTAACTTGTTGAATACTAAGATTCTTGGAATTAAACCTGCTTGAAATGCATAGGGAACAACTCGTATTGTCTCTAGTACATGTAGGTAAAAGAGTAATATCACTTTTAAATGTAATAGGATCAATCGTCTGTTTGGAGCCAGAAGTGCATTAACTGATGTCATTTTGCATAGAGTCGACACCCTTCTTGTCCCAAACAGATGCAACGTTACATCGCTTTATATGTTGCTTATGGTTTGAAATCCTAATTAATATCTCAAGTGGATGAAATTGGAAATTGGTATTTTAAAAGAATAACATGTGGATCCAGATATGTAAGGATGACATCACTCATCAAGTAATGAGGGCAACAACAAAAAAGGATATTGTTTTTACATTTTCAATGGTTGCACACGACTCATGGTATTGTATGATTGGTACAGTTGGTACAGATTGGTACAGTAACTTCTACTTTCTATTTCAAAGTGGATGGATTATTCTCACACTATCCTTCCTCAACCATACTTGCACAATCGCAACCTTCCATTGGACTTATTATCAAATGTATTTGCCATCTTGTGTATCGTGTTCAATATTGTTTTTTCATTGTCTATATTTCATTATGTAATCTACCCAGTATCTTGCTTTTAATCTTCCTGTCCCTCCGACTCTGTTTATTCAGTTCCGTAGTAATGTCCTTTGCACTCCTTCATTGTTACCCTTTGGAATGGAATATGGCGTATATTTTGATTTTTTTCTGTGAGTCTACTCTTACCGATAGAGCACCAAGATTTAACAGGAGGATGGTCCCCAAATGCCAATTATTTGTCAAAGTTTAACAGTTTGAAGCTTTGATTTTCATATTATTTTCATAAACCCTGGAAAGTATGTCCTGCGTAGGATTTACCGTAAATTTAAGTTAAGCTGTTTTGCTTTACACTTTTTGTGCAACGAACGCTTTTAGAAATAGAAAAGAGGCTTGAGAATGAGATGCCTTGAAAATGCACACTGCCTAGTATTTCATTTTGTCTCTGTCTTTGCAAAGCAACATAACATAACCATACAGGCAAAAAGCAAAGCCAGTTTGGCACTAACCCTTATTAAAGACTGTGCAGTGGACGTTGCTACGGGCGTCAGATCCCCCCTCTATCATTTTCTCGCATAATCACGGTCCCCTTTCTTTCAAACTTTACTCGATCCACTAACACACTTACACGATGTGTAGGCGTGAAAAAGGGCCGGCCTAAGCCCCCAGCATACGACGATATTCCAGGTGACTAAGTATGGTTCATAATTGCATGCTGCTCTTGCTACAGCTCTTCCTGCTACTTCTCCTGCTCCTCCTGCTGCTCCTCCTACTCCTCCTCCTCCTACTCCTCCTCCTCCTCCACTACCTCCTCTTTCTTTCATAACTGCCCGTCTTTCAAAATACGGGGTGCCACATAAATAGTTGCCCATAAACCTTCGCCCAAGATTTTGTGAAACACTTTAAAAAAAAAATTGGATGTCACTGCTCATAGTAAGTAATTAATATCATTTCCAGAGAGTTATCTTGAATAGCTTCTTAGAATTATGTTCTAAATGTATATATTCTGCTCGAAAATCGTTTATAGCATTCCGGTATTCTAAAAACAGTTCTTTTGTTAGCTTTGTGGAAAAAACAAAACATTGATTTTGGTGTAAAGATGCATAACCATCAACAAAGTAATCAGCAGACTTGAATTTGTTTTTTTGAAATTCAATAATTCTAATGCACAATCCCAAATGATCCCTTTTTCCTGTAAATCCCAACAACTGCACCTCAAAGATCTTGTCCTGTGCATTTATCGGGATCCTACAGATTCACTTTAAACCTTGCCTGACGTCCTTTACAGCACTAATCAAAATGCGAACTTCATTATTAATAATTCTCCAAGATCTCTATATACAATTGCTATGCTTCAGAAGTTAAGACCAATGTAACATTTTAGTGTTCTGGGATGGGAGTGGGTTATTTCCACCAAAAAAGAGTTCTGACCTTTATTTACATAATGCTGTATAGCTGGGATAGTGTAAAACTAGAAAGTATTATTTCCATTTTCTAATTGGCCCCAAATGCCTCAATGTTGTACACATATCCTCTGTCGCTATATTTTATGTCTTTGCCACTGTATTCCCCCTTTACTCTATAGACATTGGCCCTTTAAAATAAAAAACTTGTTATCAATGACAACTGCCATTTACAAATTTAATCATAGTCAATCAAGTGCAGTGTCTTCAGGAGCTTTTCTCAATCTTTGCAAATTGTTTTTGACTTTTTGCAATGTTTTCTGAAACAGGGCCTGGTTTCATCCTAAAACCAAAGATATGGCCACATCGTAACTTTAGTGAACATGTTCATTTGACTAACTATGTTATCACATTCTTGATACAAATGTCTTCAGTACAACAAAGTCCACATTAAAATAAAGCAAATCCTGCTCAATTTGCAAAGGACTTCGGGCACCTTCTATGGATTTGAGATGAAAGAAATGTCACATTTCTGTAAGCTCCATCATTCTGCAGACCTTGGTCCGTCTTATAAAGAGTTGCGATTGATCCAAATCAATCAGAAGTTCTCTAATCAATCGCAAGTTAGCAGTCCCCTATCTCTTGTGTACATAGTTGCGATTATTTCAATCGCAGGTAGAATTGGGGGTACTGATCCTCGACAGCTTTTTCCGTTCAAGGCCTTGCACGTTGTCCCTTTAAATCCCTAGTTGAATATGACCTTTCCTTGTTGAAGCATTGTACTGAATCTTACATGTATGCAGTGATTTTAAAATATATTTTGACCTGCTTTTTCCTTCCTCTTTTTGAAGTATGTGTATTATGTGTGCTGTGCTGCTACGCTGCTTTTGTTGCATTACAAAAATCTAGCAAACCCTTTCAAGTATGTGTACTGCTAATTCTACATTGTTTCACTTGAAGTTTTTTCTTTCTTTTTAAGTTGTACATGTATCGTTGTTTGTTAGATCATTTGAACAACTGTTACCTGTGCTGATTTGACATTGTAATAATGCATCTTTTAAGAGTAGTAAATGTATATACATGTATCTGCAAGTGCTTACTTGTATGTGTTTTAGCAATTTTGTACTCCTTAGCATCAGAGAGCGATTGACTTGGCTGAAACTAGTCTGATGTTAGAAAGACTGTAAAACAGAAACTTATATGTATGTGACCTGAAACTGAAGCAGATTATTTTTATTTTTTATTTCCAGTTTTATTTAATCATGGATTGCCTCTTCAGGTATTGAACTGCTATCAGCTAGGGCCCCGAACAGCTTTCCATTGGTCATATTCTGTTATTGTTTTTTTTTGCAGCCTAAAATTTAAACAAGTCTTGACCACCCACCCGCAAAGGTCACTAACATTTGTTGTTTTACAGTAGTCATGGTTCTGACACAAAGATTTAGGAGATTTTTTTTTGTCATAGCCTTCCAGCCTTCCAGCAAGAACAAAGATTTAGAATCCACATTTATTGTTATTAAAGTCACCTTACTGACTCCATCCCATCCTAATCCCATTCCTTCCTTGTTTAATATCTGGATAATGCTTTCAAGATGTGGAAGATGACTTTGAACAGACTTGCCACCTCTTAGGTGGAGCTAGTAGCAATTATAAACCGTCTGTTCCTGGCATGCCCTCTTGTATGTATTCCACTTTAATAATTCCTTTTGAAAATTAAAAAAAAAAGTGTAGGTCATTCATGCAAAGGGGCGGCATGAGATATATGAATTTAGAGTCCTGCATGGCACTATCAATTTTTTTTAAGGAGTCATAAATCTTTCTATTGCCTTCATTTTTCTGATATAGCTATTTCTGGCTACAGTTTCTTATCTATCTTGTAGTTTTGTTATTAAAGGTTACTCCAGCAATGTGATGTTTGGAGAGTTGCTATTGGTATTTAACCCCCAAAAGAAGATTATATTGCAAATCACATCTGTATTTTCTCTGACTCTATTAAAGTTCTATGTTCTTGCAGACCTTTAACTAATGCAATATTTCAAAAGTTTATTTGCAGATGTAAACGGTGCTACTGTTCAGAGTTTTGTTTTTAAAACGGCATACAAGATGGAAAAAAATGATTAAAAAATAGAAAAAAAGAGATTGATTTATTGGAAATGGTTTATTGCTGTCAATAGGCTGCATTCATTAATAGTTTTGTCAACTGCCTTGCTACAGTTTAATGCGTAGTAAATAGAATTTAGATTCCTTAATTCTTTAGAATGTCTTCCGCAACTTCTTTTCAAGGATATTTTTCTTTCTCTTTGCTCGGGTTCTTGGTTATTCTGTCGCCTTCTTCCTAGAAAATAATGAATGTTTTTAAAAATTCATAGGAAGCAAACAATAATTTTTGTGTGCATTTTTTGACTGCTATACAAATAATACATGTTTGTGAGTGCATTAGTAAATATGCGCTGCACGCAGGTTAAGTCACAGTAGGATAATGAACGAGACTTGTCGAGTTCATTGTCCATCTCATTGTGACTTAACCAAGTGCAGTGCATCACTAATGCACGAGCTAAAAACATGTATCATTTGTTTTTTATAAGATGGGTCTACAATATGAGTATAAAGTCGAGAAATTGACGGTTGTAATCACCAAAATGCACTCCCCGTGCATATGATAAAAATGAATGCACGCACACGTGATCCATTTTGACGCTTCTCATTGGCTACATTCTCGAACCCATTTTTATAATGAGTAATATAAAACAGTGGTTATGCCAGGGAATATAATACAATAATGTACCGGTATTCATGATTGTGCACTCATATCTTCTGGGATATTGCATAGTGAAGAGATGTCATGATTTTGTGACCACCATTCTCAAAGATTTCATCAAGCTCCATCATGCTTCTCTGTGCATTGAATAATTAAGACTGCTCTCTTTGTAGAATATTCCTGCATTTATAATACAGTCAAACCTGCTTTAGTGACCACCTGTATAGAAAGACCACCTTTCTACAAAGACCACATTTTTTGTTTCCCTTGAAAATGGTTTCTCATTGAAACATGTACTAAAGGAACCTGTACATAAAGACCACCTGTCTATAAAGACCACTTTTCTTGTCTTCCTTGGGTGGTCTTTATGGACAGGTTTCACTGTAATATGAAGGTTAGGGGCCTTAATTATGAAGAGTTGCGATTGATCTCCTTTTATTTGCGATTGATCTCCACTTATTTGCGATTGATCTCCACTTATTTGCGATTGATATCATTTGCAACTACAGTGAAACCTATCTATAAAGACCACCCAAGAGAGACAAGAAAAGTGGTCTCTATAGGCAGGTGGTCTTTGTAAACAGGTGCCTATAGTACATGTTTCAATGAGAAACCATTTTCAAGGGAAACCAAAAATGTGGCCTTTGTAGACAGGTGGTCACTAAAGCAGGTTTGACTGCAAACTTGCGATTGATTTGGATTAATCACAACTCCTTATAAGACAGGCCCCAGATACGTACACACATATAAATTATGTAGCAGGATTTGATAATGCCAGGTAATACTTTTCATATACAGGACATGTACATGTCGGTCAAATTAGCCCCTAGTTAGTTGCATTGTAGACGTGATGTGTGAATGTACCGGGTAGGTGACAGAGGATTGCCAATGTACGTTCCAGTACTCAAAATGAATTATAGACGAACTTTAACATTTTCAAACCTGCATGTCTTGAGTGCAACTTCTTTTTGTTGTTGTTGAAATATTGTGGTCCAGTTTGCGTGGGTTTGTTTGTACCGATTCCATAGTTGAATTTGTGTGCTTTGATAATCGTTTTGCTCATTGCCTTTTTTCAACACGATATACAGGGCTCCACCCCAACTTTTTTGGAAGGGGGTTCGGATTAATTTTTTTAGAATCTGTATGCAGACCTAAGCCCTATGTACAAAAATTACAATTTGGGGGGTCCACCCTGAATTTTGAAATTATAGGGGTCCATGTGTCCCGGGGGTTCCTGTAAGTGTTGAACCCTGCTTAATGTTTGTTTTAGCTTTCCAGTAAAGTGTCTGTGTCAAATATCCAAAAGATAGCTACATTGCTTTTTTTTTATGTTGTCATCAAATCAACTCCAATTTGTAGAATTTAGAAATTTGTTCTTTATATGAACATGTAGATTAGGATACAATGCATTTTGTTATTTTGCCTCCTGTCATAAACACTTTATTTCTTCTCCTTTTTATAGCACTTTGTCTGTTTTTTTATAATTTTGTTTATAGCTGCATAAGATGGTAAAAAACTTTATATTATGTTTAAGATGTGCCATTACCAATACGTCTCTCTTTTCTTTTTTCTCTCCCCATATCTCTCAATTTCCTTCTTTGATTCTGCTGTCTATTTTTCTCTCCTTTATCTGACACTTTCTATCCCATTCTTTCCTTTATCTGACACTTTCTATCCCATTCTTTCCTTTATCTGACACTTTCTATCCCATTCTTTCCTTTATCTGACACTTTCTATCCCATTCTTTCCTTTATCTGACACTTTCTATCCCATTCTTTCCTTTATCTGTTTCTTTTTCTCCTTCTCTCTCTTTTGCTCTCTTTATTTTCCTTCGTCTGTCTGTCTGTCTCTCCCTATATGTCTTTCTGTTTTTCTTTCTTTCTTTCACTTTCTCATTTTGCTTATCTCCTTCTTTCCCCTTCTCTCTATCTCTATCTCTCTCTTTCTCTTTCTCTCTTTTTCTTTCTCTCTCTTTTTTTCTTTCTTTCTTTCTTTCTCTCTTTCTCCCTCTCCTTTCTCTTACTTCCCCCCTCTTTCTCTCTCTCTTTCTCTTTCTCTCTCTCTTTCTCTTTCTCTCTTTCTCCCTCTCTTTCTCTCACACCCCCTTTCTCTCTCTCTCTCTCTCTCTCTCCCTCTCCTACCGCCCTCGATCCACCATCTCTCTCTATGTTTAGGGGTTAATGTCACAGACCAGTACTTGGAGCAATCCAAGCCCAGTAGCAAGAAGAAACACAGGAAGCACAAACGGGGCAAGAGAGGGCGCCATACATCCGTCTCCAGCGATGACATTCCCGTCACTCACCAAGTCGACATTGTTGGAGAAGAGATGCCAGAGGTAATGTTTGTAATTTGAAATGATATCTGGGCCCTGTTTTCATAAAACTTGTTTATAGCAATAACAAATGCTAAAATTCTCTGACAAATTTGCTCCCAGCCAATCAAATGCCACGATTTCAGTAGCTTATAATATTTTTTGTTACTTGTTATTGATAATTATTTAAAAAAATAAGAACAGGGTCCTGACCCACTTGTAATGACATATTTGATTTAAATCTTCTTTTTTTTTTAATGCAGGGGGCTGTGCTATCCGATCATGAAGAAGACATGCGAGCAATGGATGATCCGCATAGAGCATTGGACATTGATTTAGAGAGGTAGGGTTTGAAATATTATTATTAAAAGTGGTTGTGATGATGATGATGGTGATGGTGATGGTGATGGTGATGGTGATGGTGGTGGTGGTGGTGGTGGTGGTGGTGGTGGTGGTGGTGGTGGTGGTGGTGGTGATGGTGATGGTGATGGTGATGGTGATGGTGATGGTGATGGTGATGGTGATGGTGATGGTGATGGTGATGGTGATGGTGATGGTGATGGTGATGGTGATGGTGATGGTGATGATGGTGATGATGGTGATGATGGTGGTGATGGTGATGGTGATGGTGATGATGGTGGTGGTGGTGGTGATGGTGATGGTTGTGATGACGATTATGATGATGATGACGATATTGCTAATGATGATGATGGGGAGATGGAACATTTATGTCAGCAGCTCCCAGGTTGTGGAACAGACTCCCAAAATCATTGAAAGATTGTAAAACTGTAGATCACTTTAAGAGAAAACTAAAAAACAAGTGTTTTCTCATAAACATGTTTTCTTCTGTTCAATTGTACGCTCTTTCAGTGTCTTTTTTTGTCATTGCATTTAATCTTTTTATTGTAAGCACCTTGAGCACCATCTGTGTGGATATGTTGCCCATTGTAAATGTCTGCATTATTAATATTATTATGGTGATGATTATGAAGATTTTGATTTTGATTTTGATTTTGATGTTGATGTTTGAAATTGATAATAATTAACAGAGAAACTTTTATGTTCTAATATTTACTTTGGGAAAATACTGCAGACATTCCAAAGAGTATACTGCCACAGTACAATAACCATTCCATTTGCGTTCACTCTGCTTGACATTTAACAGGCCACTGGACGATAGAGACCGTCTCCCAGTGAGGGCGCATCGGAACGCCCCTGAGCTGACCACCACGCAGGAGGAGGCAGAGGTCAGCTTACTCCAAGATAAACCAAAGAAGAAGAGGTCAAAGGAAAAGGAGAGAGAAAAGGAGAAAACTAAGAAAACTTCCAAAGACAAGAAGAAGGTACTTTCAGACTTTTGATTAATAACCAAAAAAAGTTTCCTTAAAATTTGTTTTGTATCAATCCTGAAAAACACTCACGATCTCATTCAAATTCATCTTCATACAAGAAAACAGTATGTGCTTCTACTTTATTCATAAGGTACATTTAAACTTTGGTTTGTACAGGAAAAGGATAATAATTATAATAATATTTGGTTCTTGTATAGCGCATATCACATTTAAACGTCTCTATACGCTTCCAAATTTGGAAATTATTACCCCGGCTTTAGCTGTGCTGCCATTACGGTGCTCTAGCATTTCAAGGAATTAATTCCTGCCAGGTACCCATTTACCTCACCTGGGTCGAGTGTGGCAAATGTAGATTAATGTCTTGCCAAAGGACATTAGTGCCGCGGCGGGACTCGAACCGGATGAGATTGTGTTCACATCATCCTTACATGTTGCTCACTTTTGTCATTAAAAGTGCATGCATCATTTTCAAAACCCTTTGTTGTCTATGTATTGAATGTTTTAAATATTCAAATAGATTTTCCTACTGTCATTCAAATCATAAAAAACAATACAAATTAAATCAAGAATTTTCTGAAAGTTAGGAAACTGTTTAAATCTGTTTTATACCTCTTTGATATTTGCTAACATTTGAATGAATCAAATCTTGCTGTTATAGAAGAAGCCCAAGTCCGGTAAAGTAGAAGGTGGAGCTTCAGCAGGCCTAGATCTGATGGAAGGAGAAACTAAGGAGCCTGCAGTCAATGGGAACACAGAAGAGGCTCCTGAACCAGCCCCTGCTGCCCCCAAGGAGGTGGAGCCTGTGATGGCTCCTGCTGCTGCTGCTTCTGCTCCAGCGGTAAGTCTGTTCGTGATGTCAAGCTTTTTTCATTATGTGTAAATATTACTTGGACGTATTGGGTGTAAACTGTGCATGATGTTACAAATATTTGTTGTATTAGGTGTAAATAGTGCTGGATTTAAAGTTTTAGAGACGTCATAGCATTTGATGTAAACAGAGCTTGGTGTCAAATTAAGTGTAAACAGGTCTTGGCGTCAGGTAAGGTGTATTGTTTTGCAAGAAATGCATGTGTGACCTATTTTAGGATCTGATGTAGCATGTTTAGTGTTTGACATCACTCTCAAGATCATCAAATTTTTGTAAATGTGAAATTCCTTCGGCTACTATTTCGTCTTCTAGTCACATTCCTGACCAATCACTTTCTCTTCAATATTTGGATATGTGTTGCATGTAATGTGAATTCTGTCTTTCATTAATATTTAATGACTGACTGAATGAAGATATCTGTTTGTTGTTCGTATTGCACCTGTGGAGAACAGAAATTAAGTTATGCATAGAGCATGTACAATTACTTGTTTTCTATTAAATTAATTTCCTTAAAAATTTCCTTACCATTTTCTGAAAATATGTTATTGTAATAGTAGCATGTACACAATATATGTTAATACTTTTACAGAAAGGAATACATGAAATTAAAATAGTATTTCCACTTTTTATGATGCACCCTATAGTGCTGCATGCACAATTTAATGTGAATATTTCACAGAAATCAATCTTTACACTCTTATTGTATTTACCACTTTTTTTTGACACCGTAACAAGGAGCATGCAGTTTTGTTGGAATATTTCATAGAAATGAATCTATACACTCAATAGTATTTACCACTTTTTGCTGATGCACCTTGTATATTTTTGCATGCTTATTTCTACCCTTTGAATTTATTTTGTTATACCCTGTAGCATGACTCTGTGAGATCTGTGTCTTTCTATGTCTCTCTTTCTTGTACAACAGGTGGATGATTTAAGCTTCTGGTTATCCCAAGACACTCCCACATCCCAAGCCAAACCTGCTCCTGTTGCCCAAACCCCTACCCCCGCCCCTACCACCAACGGCAATGTAGAAGAGGTTTGTTTCTTCTCCATATTTGACACTTCTCCAAAGTCCTCCATCAGTAGAAATTATAGTCAAGTTCTCACTTTGATTTTGTGGCATGTTTTTCATTTTCAATGTATTCTTTTTTTATTTTTTTATTGTTCATTGTTGAATTGTTGAAATCTTTTTTCCTTCCTCCAACTTCACCTATTTTTATTCATATTCAAAAAGGTTACTAGGAAGTATGTGCTATTCAGAAAGTGAATTTAAATGTATTTTATAATTTTCTAAGAATTTAAATGAAAAGGAATATTATTTTCAGATGCTCTTGATTGGCTAATTTTGTTACTGTTCACAATTTTTTCATCCAATAGGCCATTTTTTTAATGTAACCATATTTATGCATATGCCTTTGTGAAGCACCTTGATACTAATTATTTCATTCACCTGTTACAACTAAATGTACCTCAATAGTCAGAATGCAAATTACATACATTAATTGTTGCTAGGTAGGACAAATGTTATGGCTTGTCCTACGTAGCAACACATAATATGTAATTTGCATTCTTACTATTGAAATACAATTCTTTGTATCAGGTGAATGAAATAATTGGTATCGAGGTGCTTATGTTTAAATTTGGTTACATTACGAAAATGGCCTATTCTCACTAACCATCCATAACAGAAGTCGTCCAAGAAACATCGCAAGGACAAGAAGGTGAAGAAGGACAAGAAGAAGAAGAAATCAGCCAGCAAGGAGAACTATGAAGCAGTAGGAGAGATAGAAGACATCTCAGAAGAACAAACACCAGATCCAGTCATTCCTGTAAGTACTGTATACAGGTTTATTGCCGTTTGGTCTACACCCAACCTATCCACTATCCACATGGTCTAATAAACCTTTTGTCTACTTATCATTTGGTCTACTGACCATTTAGTGAATTTTAGGCTAACAGTCATTTGATCTAGCTTCCATTTGGTCTAATCTCCAATAAGTCTACTACCCATTTGCTCTATTGCACAATTAGTCTAATTCCCAGTTTGTCTAATGCCCATTTTGTCTACTATCCATATGGTCTAATAATCAATTAATCATAAATAATAATAATCATCAAATGATTATTAGACCATGTGGATAGTAGATGAACTGGCTGTAGACCAAACAGCAATTCACCTTGTAAACGCTGTCAAGCAGGGGCATTGAAAAATTGTTGACAATGGTAAAAAATGTAAGTAGATTTTAAAATTTACTACAGATATTCCACACAAAAATCCACGATCCCTTCCTGTTCGTGTAACTCTTCTCACAAGACATGTATATGATCTGACTACAATCCCATTCTAGAAGAAGTTCCCAATTAGTATTGGTAAATTTAACAACTGTATGCAATGTCATGTGAGTACCTTTGCACACGCCGTGAAATAAACCAATTGTTCTGGTCAGCTCAAAACCCTTCATAAAATGATATTAAATATGATTTGTATTCATGTGTGCTGTCCTCACTAGAGGTTTCCCCAATTCAGTCTCATATTGTGCAATAACCACTGCAGTGTGAAAATTGACTGTGCAGCTTATTTGCCTTTAGATGTTAAGAATACTCAACTATCGCACAAGTTCATGCAGGAACATTTTTTGACAATACAATAATTTGTCCTTGTTTTATTTTTAGGCCATGTCAAGTTATAGGCTTCTCGCCGAGAACGAGTCCTTAAAGTTGGTAAGTAAAAAAAGATTACAAGATTTATCATAGTGGTAGAGCTTGTAACCCTTCCCCATTACAGATATGTGTTGAGTTAATTATACATGAATGCGTACCAATCACCTTACAAAACGATTAGTGTACAGCTAGAATGTATAAAATCATCTGTAAACAAAATTAACCGGGCATTCTATAGGTTAACAGTTAAGAATTATGAAGAAAATAAAAGACAAAATAAATAGAACCCAAAACAGTCGGACTTGGGTTCCATGCGCGCCCTATTCTACTGTGAGCACCTATGGGCACATTGACTAGCCTACTTACGATACACTCATGTACTTATTGAGAAAGTATTTGAACATGGACTATTTCTTCATAGAATAGATATTTGAAGCTCGTAGTAAACTGGTACCCATATCATGCAGTATTTTCTGGTGATTGGTAGACTTTAAATCTCCCTGATGAAACAAAATATGTTTGGTCCACCCACACTATTCTCATGGTGGACTGCAATCTCAGTTCATTAACTTTGGCAGCAGTAAAATTAAATAAACTTTAGCAAGGACTCTTGATTTTTTGTCTCGCCTGCGTAGCAAAAAGCGAGACATAGGCGCCGCTTTTCCGGTGACGGCGGCGACGGCGACGGCGGCGGCGGCGGCGTCAACATCAAAACTTAACCTAAGGTTAAGTTTTTGAATTGTTAATATAATTTTGAAAGTATAAGGTCCTATTAAATGAAACTTGGACTAAAGGGTTATCAAGTATCCCCAATCATGTGAGGAAAATTTCAGGTCACAAAGTCAAGGTCAAAGGTCATTTCAGGTCAACAAACTTAGACTATGTTGTGGCATCATCATCAAAAACTTAACCTGAGGTTAAGTTTTTGAATTTGTAATATAATTTTGAAAGTATAAGTTCTTATTCAATGAAACTTAGACTAAAGGGTTATCAAGTATCCCCAATCATGTGAGTAGAATTTCAGCCCACTAGGTCAAGGTCAAAGGTCATTTCAGGTCAACAAACTTAACTATGTTGTGGCATCAGGCTAAGATTTTTTAATTGTTATCATAATTTTGAAAGTATACATTCCTATTCCATGAAACTTGAACATAAGGGTTATCAAGTATCACCAATCATGTTATTAGTCTTTAGGTGACAAAGTAAAGGTCAAATGTCATTTCAGGTCTGGAAACTTAGACTTTGTTGTGGCATCAACATCAAGATTTTGAAATTTTAGCATAATTTCAAAAGTGTTTGTTCAAATTCCATGAAACTTGTACCCAAGGGCTATCAAGTATCACAAATCATGTGACACAAATTCCAGGTCACAAAGTCAAGGTCAAAGGTCATTTTAGGTCAGTAGACTTGGATTATGTTATCAAAATTTAATATGAGAATTAATAAATAAATTGTTGTTATTTTTCATATTTCATGAAAGTAAATATTCGAATCATTCGAGTACTTTCCCATGAATATTCTAATAGTAATTTTAGTATTCGATCCCAGGCCTAGTATGTACATGATCAGTTACAGCTAGGTGACAATATTGATGTTTGGATAATATATATTGGAGTATATCTCATAATAATGTTCTCATTATGCTAATGAGACGTGATGTGATGTAGATGGGTTCTACCTTCCAATTGTTTTTACACAAAGTGCTGAAAAATCCTCTTTTCTTAAAAAGTTTATTAGATAACTTTATTTGTAAATTACTGACAAGCATTGAAACATTTGTAGTCTTACCCATACACTAAATCTCATTATATTGTATTCTTATGATACAGTAAATAATTATTCTGATGATTCATAATCAATATTCACTTCAAAATGCTTATTATATTCAGAGGATTTCATTTTCGGGGGTCTGCAAATGGGCCACCCCGCCTATAAAAATAATGTCCCAACCTCAACTTTTCATCATATCGAATTGCGTAATGCCGAATTGCGTAATGCAGGCGACACCGCCGAGAGCGTTTCACTTGTTTAAGACTTTGATCATGACCATAAAATAAATGTTGTTTTGACAGACATACGAGACGAGGGTAGACCCCAAGCAGAACTCTCAAGTGGTCATCTCTGTCATCTTCACCAATCTTACATCATCCCACCTCAAAGCTCTGGAGTTCAACGTCCTTGATTCCCTCAACACCAAACTAATACGAGAGGTGAGTTATCCAGGGGTATCTTTTCATGTGACAGTCAAAACGGGAGTGATACAGTGGCTTGTAACAAGCTAGATCAAAAATAAGATTTATGACCCAGCCAAACGCAATTTCATTTAGTTCGTAATTCCAATATACAGTCAACAACTAAATTATTCATACCCTTGTAAATTTGATGCTTTTTGTGTTATTCCTAACTCAAGAATAAATGGGACTGGATGAATCAGGGCCTTTGTTGAATACTTTTAGTTGTAAGCTTTAATATGTCATTAGTCATAGGAACTGCAGGTGTTACAGGACAAATTTTTCTGATTCTATATTTTACTCTTTTACAAAAGACATTTAGTTGTATTCAAAAGATGGTATAATCTAAGCAGATTTATATTTACATTTCTATATCTTCAACAAAAGTTATATTTTTATCTTTCAAGGCATCAAGTTTTGACTTCTCCATTGTAAAGCATTAATCTGTTCTTTTTATAGGCTTCAGAGAATAATCTTTTTGGACATTTATATTAATGACCTTTCAACTTTGACCTCACAGGCTGGATCACAGCACGATGGAGTGAAAGTACCGTTCCAGCTTCCCCCAGACGCTTCCAATGAGGGCCAGTTTGCGTTCACCATCCATGCTATCACCATGCCACAGAAACTCAAAGGCACACTCACTTATATGGTCAAGGTAAGCGATAATGTTTCTTTTTTATGCCTCCGCTACAACGTAGCCGGAGGCATTATGTTTTCTGGTTGTCCGTCCGTCCGTACGTACGTCCCGTTCTCGTGATCGCGTTATCTCAAGAACCAATTGATGGATTACCGCCAAACTCGGGTCATGTATGTATCTTGCAGAGCTAATGAAGTGATTAGATTTTGGGGTCACGAGGTCCAAGGTCAAAGGTCACAGGGCCCATTATGTATGCAAAAATAGCTCGTGATCGCGTTATCTCAAGAACCAATTGATGGATTACCGCCAAACTCGGGTCATGTATGTATCTTGCAGAGCTAATGAAGTGATTAGATTTTGGGGTCACGAGGTCCAAGGTCAAAGGTCACAGGGCCCATTATGTATGCAAAAATAGCTCGTGATCGCGTTATCTCAAGAACCGATTGATGGATTACCGCCAAACTTGGGTCATGTATGTATCTTGCAGAGCTAATGAACTGATTAGATTTTGGGGTCACGAGGTCAAAGGTCAAAGGTCACAGGGCTCATTATGTATGCAAAAATAGCTCGTGATCGCGTTATCTCAAGAACCGATTGATGGATTACCGCCAAACTTGGGTCATGTATGTATCTTGCAGAGCTAATGAACTGATTAGATTTTGGGGTCACGAGGTCAAAGGTCACAGGGCTCATTATGTATGCAAAAATAGCTCGTGATCACTTTATCTCAAGAACCGATTGATGGATTACCGCCAAACTTGGGTCATGTATGTATCTTGCAGAGTCAATGAACTGATTAGATTTTGGGGTCACGAGGTCAAAGGTCTAAGGTCACAGGGCTCATTATGTATGCAAAATAGCTTGTGATCACGTTATCTCAAGAACCGATTGATGGATTACCGCCAAACTTGGGTCATGTATGTATCTTGCAGAGTCAATGAACTGATTAGATTTGGGGTCACGAGGTCAAAGGTCACAGGGCTCATTATGTATCTCAAAATAGCTTGTGATCGCGTTATCATTAGAACCAACAGATGGATTACAATCAAACTTGAATTTTAAAAATTGCTTCCATTTTGGTTTGTAAAATTGCTCTATGGCGGAGGCATCATTTTCGACTGCGCGCAGTTGAAGTTCCATCTAGTTCACAAATAATTTTGGTGCATGTGATACATCACTACAATTGCACACTCTCTACAATGGCAATGCAACTTGATCAAGGGATGATTTGTTGTGACAAAAAATTCTTCTGTATAAACTATAAATTCCTTTCCATGATTTAGAGATGTGTTGTTGATTTGGTGAACAAAATGAATACAATGTAGGGAGTAACCTGTTGAAGGAATCTTAGAGTTGCCAAATGTATTTTACAGATTTTTTTTCAAAATGTCATTGACCTCTCTCTCTCTCTCTCTCTCTCTCTTTTTCTTTAATTAAAACCTTGATATCAGAATGAACTTTTATTAATTTCCCCAACCTGCATAGAATTTGTTTGTTGATCCTCTCCTTTTTTCTTTTTGTTTAAATGCAGGATGATAGAGGTTCAACAAGTGAGAAGATAGATTTCAAGGTTAATCTTCCAGTTTCTTCTTACATGCTGGCCACACCATGCAGCAGGTAAAGGAACTGATTGATACTCTGATTAAATGAATGTAGTTAATGTTTAAATTGTTAGGATTCCTGTCTTCACCTTTATACCCTCAGTGTACCGGGTACACCCCCAACATTTTTGGTGATTGTACAGCAATCGCTTTGAATTTCAGATAGTCCTCTAGTGACCTTTCCCCTCAGGTCTTGTTCCTTACGTGAATATCTATAGACATGTTCATTTTTTCGCTTCATCTGACTTTCTGTGGCTGATATCATGGGTGTGGGAGGGGGGTGGCCCTTTGCAGACAGGAGCTCAAAACTGCCCAGTACAGAGAAAAGGTGAAGCCTCACTTAAGTATGATGTGATGAAATGCAGCAGGTTGTTTTAGAATGACGTTAGCGTAATACACTTGTAAACATTTCTTTATCTTATAAGACACAGATGGTGATTACTCGTAGTACCATTTTTATTCCCGTTTGCCATTCATGTACATAAAGAAACATCTGCTGTCGTTTCCCTTGTCATATGGTATTGAGTGAATAACCTTTTCCAAATATGCCTGAAAAGTAGGGAGGTTTCATTGGAAGGTCTTACCAGTAAATGTAAATGGATATACTCAGAGGCAAATTGCAGCAAACTTATATATTTGTTAAGTTTTCTCCATTTTAAAATGCTTGTTTGATGCAGTAATGTGTTTTGTTTGACCTCATTTTGTACATCGAATTGTGACCGCTTCAACCTGTTTCATTTGTAATACAGAGAGCATTACTCAGAGCTACTAGCCAATGGTGAGCTCTCGGCCAAGAATTCCTTCACAACACCCCCAGGGGGTGTAGACTTTGCCATCACCCTGGCCCGCGTCTGCTTCTACTCCCACATGGCGGTGGTGGAAAGGGTAGAACGGACCGCATCACTCTTCAGCTGCTCCATGAAGGGACATCAAGTCTGTGTGCTACTCAAGACAATGGTAAGTTGGAGGAGAAACTACCTGTCATTGGAGTTAAAGATGCATAGTAGTGGGCTGTCATGGGGAAGTGGGCACCATTTGGGTGTTTACCCTATAACAGGTGATGTCAATCACTAGGATTAGCCTTCAGTTTTGTTTGAGTGGTTTAGTGGTGGTTATTTTACCTGACTGCTAAGAAAGCATAAATGCTTGTTAGTAAGCAACCAGAGGACCGACGGCTTTTGGTCCTCTCCGAAGGACCTGGTAATGAGGATTAATGCCTTACCAAAGGGCACTAGCACATCGACTTGATTTCGAACCCGGGTCGCGGATTACCAGACCACTGCTCAACCAACTGAGCTATCGCGCCCGCCTCTTTGTGACCAACATGCCTCATGTAATGATCTGCATTTCCCACCAATCGCCCTATATGGAAAAGTCATTATCTTACATTTCCCTCAACCGAAGGCTCTCTGAGTGACTAGGGGTATTTCTTGATGGGACTACAGGTTTGCTGTGTGCGAGACTTGCACACCCATTAATGGTATTTCCACCAAGTCTGGTGTTGGCGAATTATGACCTACTGCACATGGATATTGACGACCATCTCCCTGTAAGGAAGGGATGTATATGTGAGGGGTATTTAATTTTCTTCTTTGGCCATATTTTAATGATGGTGAGGGTTTAACATCAATGACCATAAAGGTAAGGGTAAACCGTTGTAAAGGATACCTTTCGTCAAAATTAGGGAGAGGAAGGGAGAGAAAGGGGAAAGAGGGTCTTGTTGGGTTACAATATGAGCATGGCTAAACAGATGTTTACAAATGGAGTCATTAAAAATACTTTTGAAAGTACTGTTGTTTACAATTTTGAAATCTTTCTTCCTTTTGCTTGTCAATTGACTGGAGAATATTGGGGGGTAGTGAAAGTTTTGTAGAATTATGACCAGCATTGAGTGCATTCATAACAGATTTGGCCTTCTTTTCATCATGGACATCCCTCTTTCAACTGCAGATAAGGAAATATACTTTATAATTATCATTTTAAATGTTGGTTTGATGGTACCCTTTACACAGACATAAAAATACTTCCATTGTTTTCCCAGTGTTAGGACTCCTGAACCATGGCCACGTTTTGTAAACCATTCATTTTTTTCTTCCTGCTGCAGGATGGTGGAGGTGTTTCTGTCGACGGCAAATCCAACGATCCCAGTTTACTGTCCAACTATCTAGATGAAATCAAGGCGACCGTCTTGGAATCGTAGGACAGAGACAGACAGCATGGCCGAGAAATCTAATATATACAGTCTCACTTTTAGCGATGATACTATCACTATATTTCCAGTACTGAGCCAGGATAACAGCATTTATATGAGCCTTGTTTTGTTGAAAATTCAATGAAGTAAAAATTGAAAATGTACGTCACCCGCCCTGAGCGTAGTAGAATCTATATTTGAATTGTTTAATGCTTAAAATATAGCAGTTAATGTATCGCTGTAAATCATTTTGAAGGATATATTGTTCATGTACTTACTGCTATTAAACAAGCAGATCGATGAGGGATTATGTGCCTGTATTCAAGCATGTGGGCATTTCCATAGATATTGCTGAATGCCATTTGCTGGTCACATGTTCAAATTGAAGGTTGTCCATTGGTCAAACTTTGCAGCTGGTTGGAGTTAATCTCTTTGTGTTTCACAAAGCATTTGTGGTTTACATTCAACTGTACAATCTGCCTCTGGCCTTTACAGAGGTGACCCACTGTTTTACATGTGGACCCCTTTGAAATCAGCTCTAGCTGTTAGTGTGTTCCACCCTATAAGAGGAGAAATGGATAAATGAATGAATGAATGTTTTCTCCTAAAATCCCATAATGTTATTGATTAGTACTATATTACATCTTGTATTAGCTTTTCCTTGTGACTGCCATATAACATTTAATTGGTTGTTCATTTTTTTAAAGCATACCAATGTGTAACCAGAATTTGTTCTTTGCAATTTGGAAATTGTTCATGATCTGTACAAATGACATAAAATGTGGTTTACATTGTGTCCCCCAAAATGGTGCCTAAAGATAGTACTCATTAGGTGAGAATTCCAAACCATTTACCTTTTCTTGATTTTTTTAAAAATGAACATCATCAATGGTAGGTATTTGCATGTAAACACTGAGTAAATTTGATAACTCCATAGTTTTTTTTAAAATATTTATTTCAAAGGGAAGGATGCTATCAAAATACAAACTCCTATAGTTAGACGTTGGACAATTATGTATCCCATATATAGGCAAGGGTTTTCCGTTTTGGTTATGTTGATAGCATTGTATGTGAAAGTGCTGGTCTGTTTTCTTTTCTTTTTAACTATTGAATACATTTTAATTTTTTTCAGAGATAGATGTAGTGACCTGATATGTGTTGTTACACATATGACGATGTGTTCAGCTTTAATGTTACTCATCTACAGATAATTATGTATTAATTAAGATTTTGTGCATTATTTTATCATGTCTTAACGCATGGTATTATTTGGTGTGATGTTTAAACTGCTAAAACGTGCAATACAGAGCATTTTTCGTTGCACATCGTAGATTTGATTTAGAATGGTGACGTTCGTGCCATGATGACGATCATTTCATGCATATGTTTAGATTATTTTAGAGTTTTGTTTCAGAGATGGTAACAGAACTTGTATTTCATTTATATCATTTCATGTACTTCACACTTAAGATGAATTTTACCAGTATTGGACACAGCCTGCCTCTATCATTTTTTTTTTTTACATGTTAAAAAAACAAAATATTATTTTAGGGAATTATTTTTACATTGCCAGAAAGCTGCTTTATATGTTTGAAGAAATTTACAGGAGACATGTGGTAATCCTGATGTAAAATGTACCATGCAGGTTCATTGTAGTTATACATTGACAATTAATATTGGTATCTAACATTTACACGTAAGATTGAACAATTACCAGTAATGACATTAACAGTGTTTGTTGGTAAATCATATATTGGTTCTCACACATGTCTCAATGGTAGGATATGTTCAGGGCAATCATAAAAATAGAATTTTCAGGATATCTGGTGTTAGCATAGATCCTACCTGTACATGCACAAGTGGAGTCATATTTACTTTGTTTTTACCGACTGGTTATATGAAAAAATAAAAGACACATCGTCTCTTTGGAGCCAGAAGGGCATAGACTCATATGTTTCACACATTGTTATCGCCCTTCTCTGGACAGACGATGTACAATTCTGTTAGCTGTCCCTCCATGAAGTCTGAAGACTTTAAGCTTGAGCAAGATTTCATATCGATCTCTTTTTCGTGCTGAAGGAAGTACACATTGTACCCTTCGTGCTATTGGCAGCAAATGTGTCTTGGAAGTTTTTACGTTCTCTGTCTACTAGAAGTGATAATCCTCTCATCATCTTTCTGAAACACAAATTGATACAAACAGTTTAAAGATTTTTTCTTCTGGAAGGATATTTCAAGCCAGATTTCACAATGAAACAGGAATTTGAAATGCCGAATTGGTAGCAATTATTGTGACTTAAAAATGTTTACTTTCTCTGTCTACTGGAAGTGGGAATTCTCACATCATCTTTCTGAAACACAAATCACTAACAGTTTCAAGATCTTTTTTCCTTTTGGGAGAATATTTCAAGCCAGATTTCACGTTGAAACAATAATTTGAAACTCCAAATTGGTAGCAGCTAGTTGTGACTTAAAGATGTTTACTTTCTACAAGTATGTACTAGAAGTAATAATTGCAACCCCAAATTTGACTCCTGAAAGTTAATTTATAACTAAAGTTGTCATACAATTAGTTGCTCAGGAGAGGTCAAATTTGTTTCCCTTAGCGTGAGTCTTCCTTGAACACCACATTTATTTGACTGTAATGTCTGGATGACAAGACAAATGCATTGTTATCCTTAAACTTATTAATAAAATGTAGTGTGCTGTTGAAAATGTCCAAAGAAACGTAGGAGACAGATGATTTGATTGTTTGATGTAGAAAACATCATCTATATTAGTATTATTAATTGTTATATATTGCAAAAGAGCATGCTACTTCATTCTCTGACCAATTTCACCACATCACCACATTCCATCTCCTGACACGATATGATATAGAACTATAACAAGGAGATACATGTGTATGTGTTGTCACTTCTTAGAGATGTACTAGCTTGGTCACCCTGTGGAAAAAAAACCTGTCAGTTATTTTAAATAGCTTTTATCCTTTTGTATGAATGTTGTGACATAGATATCTGTTTGTTAGGTTATGCTTTTAGCTTTATGTTGTAGTCACACCCTAAAAATATAGTTGTACATTTTATGTGACTACAAAAAATATCATAGTACATATAGAGGAGGAAGTTTTTGTATACTAAGCTAAATTGATTATAATTGCAGTACTTCTTTGTGCCCTCCTCCCCATTAACAAAATTAGGAATAAAATAGAGTTTGCTTTATCAAGTCACACTTTCATTAGATACATTCCCGTTTATGTGATAGATATGTATTGCCTGGTAGCACCATTCGCATGAAGACCCTACCCCTTTTATAGCATCTGTGAGTTTGTGCATCAGAATATTTTATAATTTCATTAATTGTGAATGCTACAATGAATTCAGTTTCGTTGTAGATCGTGTATTTCTGATTATCAGACGACTGGTACATTTGTGTAGCCAAGATGCAAGCACTTCGACGAACTGCTCTGAGCAAGTCGTCAAATGCGTATTTCATTATGTATTGTGTATTGAAACTCAAATTGGATTGCTCAAGTATGGGATTTCATCGTACATTTGAGATAAAAAAAATGAATCTCTCCTCAAAGGCAGGGTACTTTACCGACATCGCTACCACTACTGTATTATATTTTCGATTGCGCCATCTTTTGGTGAAGGCATACATAGAGCGATTTCTGGTTCCTGTACCCAAGCGTCATCACATGTGTGTCATCAGTTGATGATGCATTGTGGGCCACGGCTGTCAACACATCAGGTCATTGTGAGCAGCAGATGGTAGTATACGTGATTTGGAGTAGCTTCAGTAGAATGCCCTGCCTTTAAATACCTATCTATATCTATACATGTGCTTATACATGTGAAACTGTTGTTCTTATTATTGACATTGATTAAACGTTGAAGAGGGCAACATTATAAAGTAATTGTGAAGAAACTTGATGGTTATTTTTATGTGAACACAAGGAGGGTGTTCATTGTGCATCAATAAAGGCTATAGACGCAATGCCCTTTTGGTATTCAACTACGTAATAGTCATAAAGTACTTGTGGTCAGGTGATCTTAAATGGTTATATTTGTAGACTTTGATAGTATATGTCGATCTGAATGATGATAGCATTTGTACATCCAAAAATAGGAATGTATTGTCCAAAAGAGATAAATTACTATGAAAAAAACTATATATATATTGATATTTTCTGTGTAGGTCTAGTTATGTGTATTGAGCAACATGCTGTGAATGGATGTGAATGAATAAATGTGATTTAGATGGGCAGATGGATGAGAAAGAGATTATAAATGTGGAAAAATAAAATATCAGACTGCATATACATTAAATGAAGCTTCAAGTGTTTTCAGTGATGTCTTGTGTTATGATCAAGTTGTGAGATCAGAGCAATTAAAACTGAAAAGAAAATTACCATACGAATTATTTAAAAAGGTGATGGGATTCATAGTCAATAAAAGTGCATCAAATTCATAATAAATAAATATGCACCAATTATATTCATTTCTTTACAGACCGGGAGGTTTTTAAGAAAATCAGACAGTTACATACTCCTGAAATGATTTTATTTCTGTATGTAATTCCCAAACAATTTAGGTATATTGTACATACTTTCAAATGCTTTTTGCAAAAATCAAAATTGCACATCATGCAATGTTTCTCTTTTCATGAAAATATGGTAAGTTCTACTTTTGATGCTACATGCATGGACCACCGGGTTTATGTGATAAATAACAAATCTCCTGACAACCTTAGGAATAAACTTTAAAGTATTTCCCTTTTTTGACCATATCTACAAGCTGAGGTGGCAATAAAATAGACCCCTTCCCTCCCCCCTCCCCCCTCCCCCTCCACCCCCAAAAATAGAACCAAATGAAAACTAAACAACTCTCATTTGTCTCATTCTTTCAACATTTTCACAAATAATCAAGCTTTTTCTTTGCATAGTTACACTGTTACTTCGCAGGACAACTTAGGCCACTAGCTATCATGGTTGGAAAACCCTTTCCAATTCGATATGAAATGTACCCAAATTAGTTTTCTTTTCTTTTCCTGCTGCCAGTATTCAATTTACTCTAAACAGCCATTACTAATAACTAAGTAAGGCTAGCTAGGCCATCTCACAATTCCATTTTTAAAATTTTACATCAAAGATATGCAAGATATGTTCACAGTTTTAATATTTTCTTTTACGATGTTGGATAGTTTTACTGAACTCTACACTACGGGTGTACACTGATCATAATCTCTACAATTACAATTTATTAAAATATATTTTGATTTTAGCCCCTGCAGCTAGCCTGAGCTCTACACTGCTGCGCGAGTTCAGATATTTTCGTAGGATCATTGAGGGCGCCCTTGTTAAGAATTGCAATTTTCGGTCATCTTTCTTGGAGTGGTCAAAGTTGAAGATCGAAGAGACCGAAAATGGGGCAAATGTGGACGGCTTATGTTACAAATCCTGACACAGCACCTGATCTACACAATATTCCTACATTTGATCCGGAATATGGATACCCAGACGGAAGGCCAGAGAGGGGTAATGCATCTTAAATTGAGCTTTGAAATGTGTTTGATTTGGGGCCTGAGAGGGCTAACTCCGTGGAGCTGATACGGGGATCTGGGCCAGCGCGACGCCAGCGGAGCGGCAGCACGCAGCGTTGTGAGCTGGAGAGATTCCGGCCCTCCGCATTTGCTGGTCTTTGTTCAATAATGAATCTGACAATCTGTATTTAATTAGCCTTAAGCCAGGGCTCGGTGATGATATGAAATATGATATTGATGTTGCCTAGCTTTAATCGGCATTCGGGACTCGGGCACTCGGCACTCGGCACTCGGCACTCATACCCCTACATGAGCCAAGATGAAGAGTGATCAATTCATTGTAAAAAAAACATCTTTAAAAAAACATAAAAATTTAAAATCCAATTCGTTCATAATCGCCCATTCCCAAATCCTCTGCGGGTATAGGGTTACCGATCCGCGCCTTGGCAATGCGAAAAACAGATTCCTCGTCATAAAATAACCCCAGTTTATCGTCTACTTGTCCGTCTTCCAGAGGATTTATCGCTCATAATGTGACAGTCGATCTCTGAGCTGTACGTGCTGCATGTACTGCATAACTTCCATAAGTGGTAGATCTACATGCATCATGAAGCATCATCGAGGAATCTGTTTTTCGCATTGCCAAGGCGCGGATCGGTAACCCTAGACGCCCGCGAAAATGCAGACGATCCTTATTTTTAGGAGGCGATTTGACCGCGTTTACAAAGATATCCTTGTGACTTTGTTTATGCGGACGTTCCTTATTCTTGGACCAGTGCCCCTACTGACTAGGGCACATGCATGGAGTTCGCTGAATTTAGCGAACTCCCTGCATGCGCGCCTTTTTTACACTAATCGCTTTTATCCTCTAACCTTTGTACTAGTATCTATTTAACTATTTTACACATTTCCTTCAAATAATCATAAATGTGGTGTTCAAAATGTCTATTTAGAACTAGTATATCTAAATTATAGATATTATATGGGAGAATATGATGCATATATTTGCCATTGATTGATTGATTTACATGTACCTCTCCACAATAATTTGACCACGATTTTTGCTTAGTCGGAGTTGGCCCTAGTTGCGAGAACTACCTGTAGGCTTACTCCAGCTCCAATCAGTCTATCTGTAACGTTAGAGGTGCACCATGCTGCCAGTTTGGCAATATTGGAGACTGAAACGAGAAATCTATCCTGATGGAAAGTTGGTTTTATATAGAAGCAGACAAAAGAGAGAAACAGACCAGTGAAAGGTTTAAAAACTGATTAAAAGTAAGAAACTAATGAATTTTGAAGGTGTGATTAATCAAACACAACTCCATGATGTACCGGGTGAGCTACATGTAGACTTCCTATTTGCCCTGTACTAGGAAACTTCAAAAATGTTTAGTTTCCCTTAACATTCACCCTACATTGTAAATACAATTGTTGCAAATATTTTTATTATACAACCTCTGTATGAAACAAATCTATTGCCGTCATCAATAACTAAGAAAATGAAAAATTATGAAATTTTCTGTACAGAGCAAATTGGAGAGGAGCAAGGATGATATGTCACAGTGTTGCCAATTTGTGTAAATACTAATGAAAACCTAAAAAATTCATAACTTTCCTTTCTTTAATCAGATATTGCTCAAATGTTCACTATTAAAACCAACTTAATATCAGCATGGACTTCCCCTTTAGCAGAATTTCCAATGTGTGTGGTTGGAGTCTGTCTCCGAAGCCTTTTGTCCAGATTTGCAGTAGCCTATTTGGGAGACAGTCCACCGGTATTCAAGAAGGATGTTTACATTTTCTGCAAAGGAAGTAACTTGGCTCTGCTTGAAAATGTGATAAACAGATTTCTCAAATAAAAGTAAACCACCCATGATTTGTGTACATTGTATGGTCTTACAGCCCCATTTGTACAAAAAAAATAATAAAGATTAAATTGCTTAGACATGAAAACATGTGAATCGGCTTATTGTACATACACAGACACACACAGTCATGGACTGCATCAAAATCTGTGAAAATCACTAAAACTATTTTTGATATTTGAGATATCATTTGTAGGCTTATAAATGATATAATGTAAGCATGAATATTGGCAACCAATATTTGGAATCATCAAGGCATGTATTCATTACATTGTAAATTTTAAAATGTAAATTCATTTATCAATCTGTGTGTGCATTTTTTTCTTCCAGAAATGGTCGCTAGCCAGGAGGAGATGAACTTAGCTAAAGTACCCATGGACAAGCGGGATTACTGCGCTCACTTCTACATGGCCCTCATGAAATGCCGCCGGGACAACTTCCCCAATCTCCTCAACTGCCGACATGCCAAACATGACTATGATCATTGCGAATATGAAGAGTGAGTTTTATGTGATGCACAGCTGTTTACAAGCAAAAATAGGGGACAAGTCAAGGGCGCCTAGACAGCTAAATTATCTGTAAATGAAAAAATAGCCACAGTTACATAAAATTGTGGCAAGGAACTGTTAAGCATAATATCTCTGAACATATTCTTCTTTGCTAAAGAAGCCTGGCACTAATGTCCTTTGGCAAGGCATTAATCTACATTTGCTACTCCATACCCAGGAGAGAAATGGGGACCTGGTGCGATCATGCGATGAAAAAGCCTTTGTGTTAGTATTAGTAATTGCCATATATTCTCATGATGACCATACATGTATGTGTAGAATACTCCCAG